>JAKOOJ010000011.1:12762500-12962500 GCA_022577455.1 Arizona elegans | reverse complement strand
TGCTCGATGGAGATCGACACCGGATCAGCTCTCTCCATCATGTCGTGGACAACCCTAAAGACCCTCCTGCCGTCGTTCCGGAAGGATCAACTCTCCAGACAGAGACTGCGCATCCTAGACTACCAGGGGAACCGAGTCCCCCTCGAAGGCGTGGGCACGTTCCGGGTCACCTACGGAGACTACGAAAGAGACCTGCCGCTGACCATCGTCACGAAGCAGCTGCCGAGCCTCCTGGGCATGGGGTGGTTCCGAGCCCTTGGCATGGGCTTCACCGGCGTCCACCTGATGTCCAAGTCAACCCTGAAAGACAGCCTCCTGTCCGAGTTCCAGGACGTTTTCGGGGACACATTGGGCAAGTATGTGGGGACCCCTATTTCACTAAACTTAGACCCCAACGTAGCCCAAGTAAGACTAAAGGCCAGAAGAGTGCCGTTCGCATTGAAACCAAAGATCGATGCAGAACTGGACAAACTGATTAAGCAAGGGGTGTTGGTTCCCGTTGACCATGCCAAGTGGGAGACCCCCATAGTCACCCCAGTTAAGTCCGACGGCTCAATCAGAATTTGCGTCGACTACAAGTGCACGATCAACAAGGCTTTGCAGCCGAGCGCCTATCCGGTGCCAATCGTGCACCATCTACTACACTCCCTGGGCCCCGGAAAAATTTTTGCTAAATTAGACCTGGCCCAAGCCTATCAACAGTTACCGGTCGACGACGCCACGGCAGAGGCGCAAACGATCGTGACTCACAGGGGTGCATTTAAATGCACCAGGCTCCAATTTGGGGTGAGCGTTGCACCCGGCTTATTTCAAAGCACCATGGAGCGCCTGTTGCAAGGACTTCCGGGAATAGTCCCCTATTTCGATGACGTCTTAGTCAGCGCCCAAGACGAACACCAGCTAGGGGACAGGGTACGGAACGTCCTGTCCAGATTCAGAGAAGCGGGACTAAGACTTAAAAAGAACAAATGCAGGATAGCGGTCCCCTCGGTAGAATTTCTGGGGTACAGGGTGGACGGCACAGGCATCCACCCTACCGAAAGCAAGGTGAGGGCCATCAAAAGCGCACCAGCCCCCAAATCCAAAGCTGAGCTCCAAGCCTTCCTTGGACTGCTAAATTTCTACTCAATGTTCCTAAGAGATAAGGCCACGGTCGCTGATCCCCTTCACAAACTCTTAGGGAAGAATGTACCATGGGTCTGGGGGAAACCGCAAGCGGCCGCTTTTGAGGCAGTAAAAAAACTTCTATCTGAGGACAGTTTCCTGATCCAATACAATGCAGAGCTGCCGCTCGTCTTAGTTTGCGACGCCTCCCCCGTAGGAGTTGGTGCCGTCCTAGGCCATAGACTGCCGAACGGCCTAGAGGCACCCATTGCCTTCTACTCCCGAACTCTGTCCAGCACAGAACGAAACTATAGCCAATTGGACAGAGAGGCTCTGGCTGCGATTGCGGGGGTTAAGAAGTTCCACGAATACCTCTATGGCCGAAAATTCGAACTTGTGACTGACCATAGACCGTTGCTAGGACTGCTAGCAGGCGACAGGCCAACCCCCGCTGCCCTCTCCCCCTGTTTAACTAGATGGGCGATTTTCTTATCGGCCTACTCGTACCAGCTCGTCCATCGGCCTGGGCGGACCCTGGGTCATGCGGATGCCCTTAGCCGTTGCCCCCTTCCCGACCTGCTGGACAACCCAACACCGGAAACCTCCGTCCTGTTGTTGGACACGTTAACCTTGGGGCCCATCTCCTCCGGCGAGGTGGCGAAGGCATCAAATAGAGACCCTGTTATCCGGACTGTTATGGGTTGGGTTTTGAAAGGGTGGCCGGACAAGGTGGTCGGGGAGGAGTACCAAGGTTTTGCCAACAAACGAAATGAACTGTTTACGCAAGGGGGGTGCTTACTGTGGGGTGACAGAGTGGTAATTCCAGCAAAACTACGAGATAGAGTTTTAGAATTATTGCACGAAGGGCATCCTGGCATCGTTAGGATGAAGTGCTTAGCCCGCAGCTATGTCTGGTGGCCCAACATGGACCAGGTCATTTCCGAGTGGGTGGGGAAGTGCAGACCCTGCCAGGAGTCTCGCCCCGATCCCCCAGTAGCGCCCATCCGAGAGTGGGAGAAACCAAAAGGCCCATGGGGGAGGATCCACATTGATTTTGCCGGCCCGTTCCATGGCCAAACGTTTTTAATAGTAGTGGATGCCTTCTCAAAATGGCTCGAAATTGTATTAATGCCATCCACAACGGCCGAAGCGGTTATCAAGGCCCTAAGAAAGTTGTTCGCCACCCACGGCCTGCCAGATACCTTGGTATCGGACAATGGGCCTCAATTTACAGCAACCCTTTTCGAAGGCTACTTGGCCGGCCTGGGGATCCGCCATGCCCTATCAGCCCCATTTCACCCGGCTTCCAACGGATTGGCTGAACGATTTGTCAGGACAGCCAAGGAAGCACTGTCCAGATTAGACAATGGGGACTGGCAGGCCAGGATAGATCAATTCCTTGCGGTTCAGCATGCATCACCATGCACAGCAACTGGGAGAAGCCCAGCAGAGCTCCTCATGGGGAGAAAGCTCCGGTGCGTGTTGGACAGGCTTCACCCTAACTATTCGCACGAAAACTTTAAGGGAGAGACCTGTGGCTTAAGGCAGTTTCAGGTCGGGTCCCCGGTGTTCGCTCGCAATTATGCCAGCGGTCCTCTGTGGGTTGCCGGAACCATAGTGGGAATAACAGGCCCAAAATCATACACGGTGGACGTGGGGGTAGATAGACTCTGGAAGCGCCACATAGACCAACTGAGGAAACGGGTGGTTGGCGAGGCAAATATCAACGCAGACATGTCCGAGCCTAACTATGACCACTTCTCCAAAACAGCTAACTCAAGCCCGGGGCCGCGAGAATACTTAGCTGACAAGCCCTGGTTCCAGCGCCGCCCCAGCGAGTCGCCACTCCCAGCCGGGGATAACCACGCCCCGGATAAAATCCAGGAGGTTCCATTGGCGGAGCCGGGAGAGACAAAGAGTCCCTCCGACCAGCTCGACGCCTCACCAAACACTGAACTGCGCAGGTCAACTAGGGCGAGAACTCAGCCTAAGCACCTGCGAGACTTTGTTTGTACATATGTTAATTTTTGAGTGTTAGTGCCTTCTGGGAAGGGAGGGGTGTTATGTATTGATACTTTTAAGCGGGAGTTTCAAACCTGCTTACGTTTCTGATTGGCTGACAGTCTCTCCAGGATTGTATATAAGGAGGACTGCAGCCTCTGAGTTTTTGCTGAAGTCTCACTGTATATTAAAGAGCTGTTGTCACTTGCTTGCTTGTGCCTCTCGTCATTCCCGAACCACTTCACCCACGTACTATTACATTGTATGTGCATGTGATATGGATGCATGTGCAAACAGGGCGGAGCTTGGGTTGCACGGCCGCAACCACCATCTTGCTTGTGTTAGTTAACTCCTTTCCGTGGGTGCCACTGGGGCGTAGCTTATTGGAGTGTTCTCTCGTGTCAGAGCCCAAAAGTACATTGTGTTACTCATGTGCCCAGGCTCTGGCTAAGAAAGTAGAGAATCTCTACTATACTTTTTTTTTTTTTTGTAAAAGCAATTTTTATTTTAAAACAAAAAATTAAACATAAAACCATCATCACTTCCAAACAATTACTGACAGTTCATCGATTGGTTAACATCCTTTTGTGCTCTCTCCCATCTTCAAAATATCAATATATGACCAAAGCTTATTTTCATAATAAAATATTTCACTTATTTTATCTCAACGTCCACTTCACATTTCATATTTATCTCCATATTTTATTATCTATCCATTGATAAAATAAATCCCATATCAAATAATATTGTTTATCTTCCTGTTCTCTTATTTCAAATGTCAAATTTACTCATTTCAGCACAGTCCATCATTTTCTTAATAACTTCTTCATCAGTAGGTATCTTTTCTCCTTTCCAGTTTTTAGCAAATACGATTCTAGCTGCTGTTAAAACGTTCACAATTAAATATTGCAATTCTTTCTTATATGTCTCTGGTAATCTCTACTATACTCTTCATACTTCGCTAAAAAGGACTCTAGCACACACCGTTACTAAACCTAACCAACAATGTTCCATTTTCTCCCTCTAAAAGAAGCACCTAAAAAAAGAACCCATTTCTAAACATTTCTTTAAAATTGTGCATGAAAAGGAATAGGCAATTCTAACAGCTCAGTACACATTGGGAATCTTACATTTTAAAAATACAGGTAGTTCTCAGCTTACGATCACAAATTGAGACCATGGTTGTTGAGCAGATCACTGCAGTGATGCGGTCTTGGAGTAAATCTGCCTTTACCCGGTGACTTCGCTTGCCAGAAGTTGGATGAGAAGGTCACAAATGGCCATCACATGACCCCAGGATGCTACAACTCTTGGAAATACATGCCAGATGCCAAGCAACCAAATTTTGATCAACGTGACAAAGGGGATGCGGGTCAGTTGTAAGGGTAAGAACTGGTTGTATAAGTCACATTTTTAAGCGCCACTGTAATTTTGAAGGTCACTAAATGAATGGTTGTAAATTGAGAATTACCTTAGTTTTAAATTCTTTTTTAAAAACGTCTTTTTATAGCATCAAACTAATTAGCCGGTGGGGAGTGGGGGAAGAATTGCATACTACAGTTAACAAAACATTGTGTTATAATTAGGAGAGCAAGGAAAAAGACTATCTCAAAAACAAAACAACTCCAAAAATTTGATCTTTTCCTGGGCTCTTTGGGCAATTCAAATTTTGACTGACTGTATGTATGTTGTTGCTGCAAATCAGTATGTAGATTTATCCTTCCAATTTTGGATAGTAATTATTTTAACCATACTTCTGCATGAAACAATCACAATATCTGAAATTTAGAAACAGGGAATCTAGCCCACAAAATACAGATTTCCTTTATGTACAATTAATTTAAAATCGTATTATTATCATTATGATATGTTTATTTTCATTGTTGTTCTTGCTGTTGTTGTTTAAATCTATTTGCCACCTATCTCTCCGTGGAGCTACTCTATCTGTTTATAATACTAAAAAGGAAGAAAATGAAAGGAGTGCAAACAGAAGTAAAATAATAGTACCATAAAATAAACAATGGAAAAAGAACACGAGACTACAACAATATTTATAGTCCTATAAAGTTCAACCCTGAATGTGGTATACAAAAACAAGTCCAGACCATGTGAATTAATATTTCAATTCCTGAATTGCATCTCCAATAAGCAATAACCCTTACTAAACATTCCCTTGGATATCCAGAATATGTGAAAGAATTTTTCTGCTGTATTAACCTCACTTAAGATAAAAGGAAATGACTTTCCTATTCTTTTAAAGCAACCTTCCACTGGTTTAATAAAAACAGAATGTTGTTATTCCAAAGGCTAGGGAGGGAGTGAGTTCATATCAATCCTATCAACTTCCTTCAACTTCTTAAGAAAAAGATCACTTGCTTTAGGAACTTTCAAAAGGCCACGGGATTTCAGAATGAGATCAAAGCAAAACAATCTGAATAAAAGGGACTTAACGAATAGAGGAAGAAGAATTCTCAGAGAAATCAAAATCAGTTCTAAGTTCTACAAACATTTTAAAACAGCCCTATCAGAACAAAGTTGATCCAAAATAATGAGATTATCAAAAGCCCAATTAACCCTAATCCTGACAGGGCTTTACCGACTATTGTTTATTTTCCTTCCATTGTGTCTCTATTTAATATATTGCCAAATTTCCACCAGTGAGAGTGCCTAGGAATCTATACTCAGGTAAACAAAGCTTCCAAACACAGCCTAAAGCTCAAAGCTGAATTATTTGACTAAGATAACTTTAATCAACTTTTTAAAATCTTCTTTCCATCCAATCCTTATTTAATACATCGTGAAATTTGCCAGTTGCGAGAATTTCTAGGCATCAAAACCCAGGTAAACAAAGCATCACAATGCAACCTAAAGCTCAAATTACTAACTAAATTTGACTAAATTAGTTGACTAAAATAATTTTAATCTGCTTAATGTCTGTGGAGATTCTCAACCATCCAAGTCATGGTTGTCCCAAAGGTGCTTTTTCCAGAGGGAAATGGACTTTCTGGTTTTTCTTTGAAGACTTCTTGGATGAGAAGTGATGTGCCTTCAAAGAAGCTTTATTTATTTATTTTGTCAAACATGTAATACAGTGTTTCTCAACCTTGGAAGCTTGAAGATGGGTGGACTTCAACTCCCAGAATCCCCCAGCCAGCGCTGCTGGCTGGGGGATTCTGGGAGTTGAAGTCCACCCATCTTCAAGCTTCCAAGGTTGAGAAACATTGATGTAATAGGTAACAGATATAAGCATAAACTGAATAGTTATGAATACTTTTGAATATAATTATGAATATAATTACGAATAGCTCCTTGGATGAGAAGCGATACGCCTTCAAAGATAAACCAGAAAGTCCAGTTTCTGGTTTAATCAGTCCATAATGGATGTTTAGTAAAGTCCGTAATCAGCTTGTTTATCTTCTTTCTGTTGTGTCCCTATATAATATGCAGTCAAATTTACCCCTTGTGAGAGTTTCTAGGAATCGATTTCCAGGTAAACAAAGCATAAACACAAATCTCTATAAAACATAACATGTCATTCATCTGCTTTCCCTGTTATAGATCTGAAGGAACTTGGCGACAACTTTTCAGACTAACAAAATCTTATTAAAAGACACGGGGTCACTTCATCAGAAGCATGGATTGTCGACTGTGATGTAGGATTTAAATTGGCATAAGGGAAATAGAAGGGAAGGGAACAGTGGTGGGTTTCAAATTTTTTTACTACCGGTTCTATGGGTGTGGCTTGGTGGGTGTGGCATGGCTTGGTGGGTGTGGCAGGGGAAGGATACTGTAAAATTCCTATTCCCTCCCCAATCCAGGGGAAGGATACTGCAAAATCCCCATTTCCTCTCGATCAGCTGGGACTTGGGAGGCAGAGAATAGATGGTGGCGGGGCCAGTCAGAATTTTTACTACCAGTTTTCCGAACTACTCAAAATTTCCGCTACCAGTTCTCCAGAACTGGTCAGAACTTGCTGAAATCCACCTCTGGAAGGGAAAACTGGTTAGTTATGCCGATACAGGTTATTTGTGAAACAGATTATAAATATTTTATCAATTAATGGTTGTAACAGTGTAATGCCATTGCAATCTAACAAAATACTGCTTAATAATACTGATAATATATGGTCTCTGATCTATGGCTGTAATAAATTCTGATTGATTGATACTGATAATATTTCAGTTTTTTCCACAACGGTTAATTAGAGCTCTGAAAATAAAATGTTTTATAAAGTTCAAATGTTATGATCCACCATTATGAGCTTCTTAATAATTTTAGGATTTCTGATAGTTCCAAGCAAGAACTATTAAAATCAAAAGTAAAAAAAGAACATTCTTGACATATGCCACGGCATAGATTTCATCCAGAAGGAGACATACCAAATGGTTCCTAACCACATGCGTTTACAGATAATTCAAAACATGTTGATTCAGAATATATTTAAAACATGGGGCAGATCCATAAGTCAACACCTGTTTCAGAAACTTCCGAAAATGCCATAGCAAAAGATTCCTCAGCGTTCAAAAAACTAGTGGCTGCTGGATTCTATCTGCTTTGAATTAAAGAAATTATATCAGTTACAAATCTAATACAGTATTATTGTAATTGGACTGCATATAAATCCAATTGGAACTGGGCTCATAATAACTGAAAAAACAAGCAGTAAACTAGTAGCCAAAGTAGCTATTAAAATCTTAAACACCCAAACTGATTAAAGAACTAAGTTGTAATTGAAACCAAGAGTCAGGTCTTCATCCAGTTTAAGGAAGGGGAAAACTCATATTTATAAATGTGCAAAGCATCAGGATCTATACATCAAGGAAATATGCATGCATTAAGATAAATTAGGATTAAAATATTGCATTTTAAGAGAAGTTGTAAATGACAAATGAAGTTGGTTTTATTTTAATGGATCTTTTAAAAATCGTGAAACAAGCAAAAAGCATTACAAGATTTTTTAGTGCAGCTTGTCAGGTTTTTTTTTAAAAAAAGCATACTAGGGAAATTTACCTGAAAACTATGTACAAAAATTTATTGGCAAAAACTGTATATTGGGCAAAATCGCAAACCAAATGGGCATGTTAAAAGAATTATGCACAGAATGACCTAACAATGACCTAATCCTCAAGTTACGACTACAACTGAGACAAGAATTTTGGTTGCTAAGCAAGGCGGTTGTTAAGTGAATCACACCCAATCTTACGACCCTTTTGCCATGGTTGTTAAGAGAATCAGTGCAATTCAGTGAATCCTGTGGTCGTTGCGAATCTGGCTCCCACCCATTGACTTAGCATGTGAGAAGCCAGCTGGGGAGGTCGCAAGTAACAATCATATTATCAGGCTTGCCTCCTTTCAATACTCAAGAAAGAAAAACCCCGACTCCATTTTCATAGAGAAAGGTACTTTTACTGAGTATGAACTGAATGCAACCAAAGAAAAGCAAGGTCTGAGGCAAAAGGCGCAAAAATTATATATAGAAAGCATCCCCAAAATCCTTCCCCCAATTGTCCGGCATAAATCATCCCAGGGGTCATGTGGGGTGCAATGTCTGGTGGCTGACACATATGATCCTACCATGTTGCAACCATTGTAAATACAATTGCCAAAGGCCCGAATTTTGATCATGTGATTGTGGAGATGCTGTGGCATAAGTCATAAGTGTGGGGGACCGTTGCATGCCACTGTTTTGAGGGCTGTCGTAATTTTGAACAGACACCAAATGAATGGTTATAAGTTGAGGACTGTCTGTAATGCATGCTTTAAAAAACAAACTGAAAGAGGATTGAGTGACCTTAGAACTGAAAAATTAAAAAGGGAGACAAACCACAACTGACACATTTCTTCATCCTAGTCTGAACCAATGTGGAGCTATTAGTTTTGATTCCCTCCCAATGGGAGATTGCTTTGAAAACCTTCTCTATCATTCGTATAAGCAATCCTGGTTGGGAAGCCACGTGACATGGACACTGTCTAAGTTCTTAATTCATACTTCACTATTCATGATGAGCTTATGCATTCACAAGGATGCATTTTATTGGCTGCAAAATGGGTCACGCCACTTAATCAGATATCTATCCTTTGCTGTGTAAGAACTCTAGCTTATGTAAGTTGTTTTTGTACAACTGATCGCACGTTCCCAGGTATCACATACTATACATCAGTGGGTCTCAACCTTCCTAATGCCGGGACCCTTTAATACAGTTCCTCATGTTGTGGTGACCCCCAATCATAAAATTATTCCTAAAACCATTGAAAATATGTGTTTTCGGATGGTCTTAGGCGACCCCTGTGAAAGGGTCATTCGACCCCCAAAGGGGTCCCGACCCACAGGTTGAGAACCACTGCTATACATGATGTAGAGCTGTGTTCCTCAAACTTGGCAACTTTAAAATGAGTGGATTTCAACTCCCAGAATTCCTCATGCTGGCTAGGGAACTGTGGGAGTTGAAGTTGGCCGATCAGAAACTTGCCAAGTTTGAGAAACACCGAGGATCTTGTTGTCAAAACAAATTAAAGGTTACGAGTGAGGAAGTTTTCTTTCTTTGTTTGTTTTTTTTAATCAAAAGAGAGGATTTGTAGAGCTGGGTGTTCCAAAGTTTTATAGCATAGTAAAAAGTTTTAAGAGAGCTATGGGGTCCTTAGAGTTCTCTGAGCTTGGTGGCATTTAATTACCAAACTAGATAATATCATCAGAGCTAGAAAGGAGTGGGGATTCGCTCTTATTTTTATATACTAGTGTTGGTGGGAGTGTTCTCGGTGTTTCTTTGATGGTTCTTTGGTGGTTTTAAGAAAGTTTTGGCCAGGAACTAAATAATAAGAATTCCTTGGACTTACTCATTTATTGTGCGTATATTGTATTTTTGCTTCCAAAGAAGCTTATGCAGGCTGCCATCATTTCATCCCAGAAAAGCCCCCTGAGATACATTGTTTATCAAGCCTTGTGGACTGTAAATGAAAGTGATTTACAGCCGTATGAATTAAAGAGGTTTTGCGGGACTAAGATTGTGCTTTATACTTTCTAACGAAGCCTAGGTCAGAACAGTGGCTGTGTTATTATGGCTGCTTAATCCTAAATGAACCCATGCTTTGTTATAGCTGTCACTCCTTCATTCTTCATTTGTCCTGATCTTCTAGTGCCCATCCCTTCGAAGGCCAACGGGACCACCATCTCTTCCCTGACCATGAACAAGGACACCCTGATAGGAGGGGTGACCAATCCAAGCGAAGTCTTCTGCTCTGTTCCAGGACGGTTGTCCCTCCTCAGCTCCACCTCCAAGTACAAAGTGACCGTGGGTGAAGTTCAGAGGAGGCTCTCGCCCCCAGAATGCCTCAACGCTTCTCTCCTTGGTGGTGTCCTTCGGCGGTAGGAATTCACAACGTTCATTTGTTTGGTTTGTTAAAACTGTGACCGAAGGGTCTGTTTTTACAGTTGTAAATTTGCGATGGGCACCATATAAACTGAATGAATAAGTAATTAAAAAAATAAATAAGAAGATGGTCAGCCAAAGTATCTTGGTCAAATCTTAGCCAGAACAAATTGGCCCCAGGTTTCCATACGACTACAATATATACTGTGTTTCCCCGAAAATAAGACCCAGTCTTATATTTTTTGGAACCCTGAAATAAGTGCTTGGTCTTATTGCCATGCACTCAAAAGCCCGATTGGGCTTATTATCAGGGGATGTCTTATTTTGGGGGAAACAAGGTATCTGTCATCTATATCATCTATTTATATCTCTATCTTCTATCATCTCTATCTATCTATCTATCTATCTATCTATCTATCTATCTATCTATCTATCATCTATCTAGCTATCTAGCTATCTAGCTATCAGATAGATAGATAATCTAGCTATCATCTATCTCTATCTCTATATCTATCTATCTATCTATCTATCTATCTATCTATCTATCTACCTACCTACCTACCTTCTTTCTTTCTATCTATCTACAGTATCTCTCTCTCTCTCTCTCTTTCTATCTATCTTTCTATCTATCTATCTATCTGTCATCTATCATCTATCAATCTATCATCTATTGATCTATCATCTATACATACATACATATATATCATTTATCTCTCTATCTCTCTGTATCTATCTATCTACCTACTATCTATCTATCTGTCAAGTATTTGCAAGCCATTGGCACATGTGTCATATAGACACCAGTGGAGGCAGAGAGTGTCTCCACCCCTATGTGGAAAGGAGGGGCTTACCCTGAGTATAAAACCTCCTCCAACCTTTTCCATCACGTTCTCTATATCTCTCTCTTTTCATGTTTGTTCCTCATGAGATTTGATCTCTGTTGTACATAGTTAATATGCTTTATCATATGAATAAATACGTTTAAGACATTTATTTATGCATCTGCCTCTGAACTCTTCTATGCTCCTGGGTGTTTCTACGATCCCAATTCCACTCTATCTATCTATCTATCATCTATCTATCTATCTATCTATCTATCTATCTATCTATCTATCTATCTATTTATTATCTATCTATCTGTCTATCATCTATTGATCTATCATCTATCATCTATACATACATACATATATATCATTTATCTCTCTATCTCTATCTCTCTTACTACTTACCTACCTATCTACCATGTTTCCCTGAAAATAAGACCCTGTCTTATTTTTTTTTTTAACCTTGAAATAAGCGCTTGGCCTTATTGCCATGCGCTCAAAAGCCCAATTGGGCTTATTATCAGGGGATGTCTTATTTTGGGGGAAACAGGGTAGGTAGTCTTAGGACCTAGACTTACAACTGTTAATTGAACCCAGAATTACAGTCATAAGTGGTGGCGTCCATTAGTGAGTCACCATATGACTGTGCCCGATTTTACAATCTTTTTTGCAGTGGTCCTTAAGCAAACACCATGGTCATTAAGTGTACTCCGCTGTCATTTAATGAACGTCAGAATTGTTAAATGGATTCGTTTGACTCAGTGAGCATTTTTTGTGCTAGAAACTGGAAGTAGACATCGGAAATTGGCAAGAAACACCAAAAATTGCAGTCACGTGACCATGGACATTGCAAACAGATGTATATGGAAGCTGATTGCCAAGTGCCAAAAATGTGATCACATGACCACGGGGTGGGGGAGGGGGCGCAGTCATTAGAAGTCCACAACTGATTTGTAAGTAGCTCTGGGGTGGTCCGATGTAATTTGAATGGTTGCTAAGTGAGCAGTCAAGCAAGGACCATCTGTGTGTGTTTTTTATATTAATTTTGATGCATGTAAGAAGTCGTTACCAAACCGTGAACCATAATTTAATTGCAAAATTTACAAACAGTCCTAAGTCTCTTCCTAGAATTGTTGAAGAACAGATTTTGGAAATTAAGGGTGATTTGGTTCCTTAGTTTGTTTGTTTGTTTTTAAATCCCATTCAGATTGTTTCGTTTTTCTGCTTTCCTGTTTTAGGGCAAAATCTAAAAATGGTGGAAGATGTTTAAGAGAAAGGTTGGAGAAGATAGGGTTAAATCTACCCGCTGGAAGGCGCAAAGCAGCAAACGTCACCTTGTTAACGTCCCTGGTGGAAGGTAAGATTATTTGTGTTTGGCCTGACAAGGTGTTCTTTTGGGGTCGTGTAGGGATTTAAAATGTCCTTATTTTACATTAAAACCAGTGATGGGTTTCAAATCTTTTTACTATTGGTTCTTTGGGCATGGCATGGCTTGGTGGGCGTGGCATGGCTTGGTGGGCGTGGCAGAGGGAGGATACTGCAAAATCCCCATTTCCTCCCGATCAGCTGAGACTTGGGAGGCAGCGAATAGATGGGGGCGGGGCCAGTCAGAATTTTTACTACTGGTTCTCCGAACTACTCAAAATTTCCGCTATCGGTTCTCCAGAACTGGTCAGAACCTGTTGAAACCCACCTCTGATTAAAACCCATCTTGAATGATTTCTCTAACACCCTGGCTGATGGATTGACTGACTGCCTTCAGCCCTGCGTCACTTTGACTCACCTTTTCAAGGGGTTCACAGAAAGAGTTAAAATTAAAATACAACTTTTTAAAAAAAAAAACTTTAGGAGGAAAATAAAATAGATCAATTTTTTTAAAAAAAGACAGAAATGGGGTTATCTGAAATATATTACCGCAAAAGTCAAGATAGTGGTTGCGATGGTATAATGCAGTGATGGCTAACCTTTTTGCCATTGTGTGCCAAAGGCGGGGGGGCACGGGGGAGCACACATGCGTGTGCCCACACCCATAATTCTATGCGCACTGCCCCCGCCCATGTGCACGTGACCCGCCCGCGTTCCCCCCGCTTTTGGCACGCAAGGGCACAGTGGACAGACCCATTTTTTGCGGTCCCCAGGCTCCAGAGCCTCTCTAGGAGCCTGGAGAGGCCAGAAACGGCCTGTTTGCCAACTTCTGCTGGGACCAGAAGTCAGCAAACGGGCCATTTCTGGCTTCCGGAGGACCTCCGGGGGTGTGTGGGGAAGGCTGTTTTCATCCTACCCAGGCTCCTAGAGAGGCTTTGGTGCCTGGGGAGAGCGAAAAAACAGGCCTTCCCCACCTCCCCCAGGCCCTCCGGAGGCAGGAAACAGCCTGTTTCCCTACTTCCAGTGGGCCCAGAAGGCCTGAAAATCAGCTGGCTGGCACACGCATGCGCGCCGGAGCAGAGCTCGCGTGCCCACTGATATGGCTCCACGTGCCACCTGTGGCATGCATGCCATAGGTTCGCCATCACGGGTATAATGGAAGCTCTACTTGTTTTTTAGTGTGTCAAGGCAGAATTTCAATTACACCCTTTCAGCCATCATCTTCACTTTTTGGACTGTATTCCATAGACAACCCTGGATAGAGGATTCAAAAGGAGACTGTTTCAGTTTAATTCGAAGTCTGATGCTTATTTATTGGGATTAAGCCATCACCAAAGCAAGAGTGAGCCATCTATAGCCTACCGCCTGCTGGTGGTTTATTTTCCACAATCTGGCAGCCCAACATTGGTGAAATGGAGGCATGATTTCTACTGAGCTTTGTGAGGAAATAACAGTAAAACTGTGCAATTCATGAGGCAGAATTTGCATTATTTCCCCCAAATAAAACATGCATGCAATACAAACACTCACCCGGGAGCAATCACTGTTTTGCTGCTCTATCACACTGCAGCCAATTCTAGAAGTTTTCTTTGGTGGCATCCATAATCCGGGTGCCACCAATGAAGAGCACGTATAACAGTGTCCCCTAAGACTGCAACGTGCTACAGAGACAAGTTCTCAGAGATGGATGCAATTAGCCGTGTTGATATGGAGCAGAGTCCTTCACACGTCTTAACCCAAAATCATTAATCACAGGGACAGGCAATTTGGTGGTCTCCAGAAGTTTTGAACTTTCATTCCCATTAGCCTCGGGCTGTAGGGGCACTGACAATCAACTGTGAGAATTACAGTCCAGAGCATATGGAGGATAAAAAGTTGATGGGGAAAGCAAGGATATCCAAGACCTCTAGAGGGCATCTCAACTGTAAAATCCGGCTGCAGTCTGGACCTATCTCCTCCTGCAGGCCATGGTATCGCCATGAAGAGAAATGGGCTTCAAAGGACAATCTGTTTGGGGAGAGTATCAGAAAATCATTGCGATGAAACAGCTCAAACAGACTGTGAAAAAGGAAAGACCTTGTCTTTGACCTTTATACATACATATATATATATATATATATATATATATATATATATATATATATATATATATAAAAACTTTTTATTATTTTTTATAAAAACAAACAAACATTTAGCACATCTGTCACCCCGTCCCTGTAACATCTCCGTGTTATCTTCGGTCATTCTTCTTCTTCCAAAAAAGGAACTTTCTTCTATCTTGATCTTTATACAAACCATTTTAATATCTCCTTACTAAAACAAAATTCCGCCTATCAAATTTTTAAATATAACCATAAAGCTTTTATTTTTTATATCTCTTTTCTAACCAATAATAGAAACAGTTCCATATTCTATAATACTCTATCTCTTCCCTATCTTTAATCCTTAAAGTCAATCTATTCATTTCTGCACAGTCCATAATTTTTTTTTATCACCTCATCTTCCCAAAGGTATTTTCTCTGCTTTCCAATTTTATCTTTGACCTTACTATTAATGGCAAAGAGGTCTGCCTGTCTAGTTTAATGAAAAGAAGGACATGATAGCGGTCTTCCAAATATCTAACGGGCTGCCACAAGGAAGAGATTTTTTTTTAAATCAATTTTGTTGTATACATGATGTAAAATGACAATAAAGGCTGTACTATTATGAGCCTTGGTAGTACAGTGGTCTAAAGCACCCTGTTATTAAGACCAGCTGCCTGCAATTACTGCAGGTTCGAATCTCACCAGGCTCAAGGTTGACTCAGCCTTCCATCCTTTCAAAGGTAGGTAAATTGAGGACCCAGTTTGTGGGGGCAATAAGCTGACTTTGTATAAATATACAAAAGTATGAAGGCTATTGCTTAGCGCATTGTAAGCCGCCCTGAGTCTCTGGAGAAGGGCGGCATATAAATCAAATTAAAAAAAAAACTATTATACTAAGGGATGGTAAACCTATTCTCCAAAGCACCTGAAGGCAGGACAAGAAGCAGTGGATGGAAATTTATTTAAGGAAACCAAGTAGAACTAAGAGGAAATTTCCTGACAGTGAAAATTAATCAGTGGAATGGCTTACCATCAGAAGTTTTGGATGCTCCATCACTGGAGATTTTAAAGAAAAGATTGGATAATTGTCTGAAATGGTATATGGCAGTGATGGCTAACCTTTTTGCCATTGCGTGCCCAAGGCGGGGGGGGAGCACGGGGGAGGGGTCGCGTGCACATGTGCTCACACCCATAATTCTATGCGCCCTGCCCCTGCCCATGTGCACACGACCCGCCCGCACTCCCTCCGCTTTTGGCACATGATGGCACAGTAGGCCTGGCAGACCCATTTTTTGCACTCCCCAGGCACCAGAGCCTCTCTAGGAGCCTGGGGAGGGCGAAAACGGCCTCCCCCGCCCCTCGAGGCCCTTTGGAGGCCGGAAACGGCCCAGTTGCCAACTTCTGCTGGGACTGGAAGTCGGCAAACGGGCCATTTCTGGCCACACGCCTCCCACCAGCCAGCTGGTCATTGGGTCTCTGCCACACATGCATGGAGGGGGTGAGACACATGCGGGGGTGCTGCATGCACATGCGTGGGGAGGGCGCATGCAGTGGTGCCATGTGTACATGTGTGGGGGGCGCAAGCATGGGGCATTGCATTTTGGGGGTTCAGTCGTGTGCGCATTCGCTTTGGGCACTTGGTCTGGAAAAGGTTAGCAGTGAAAGTGATATTTCTCCTGGTAGCCCGTGACTTACGTTCACCACTGAGCCCAAAATTTTAAGTCGCTAAGTGAGCTTTGCCCCATTTTACGACCTTCCTTGCCACAGTGGCTAAGTGAATCTCTGCAGTTGTTAAGGTAGCAATGGGGTTGTTGGCTTCCCCCGTTGACTTTGCTCATCAGAAAGTCGCAAAGGGGGAATGAGGTGACCCTTGGACACCGCAACGGAGCCAGGTGCCGAGCATCTGAATTTCGATTATGTGAAACAAGGGGATGCCGCAACGGTCGTAACGGTGTGAAAAATGGTCCTAAGTCAGTTTTTTCCCCCAGTGCCATTGTAACTTTGAATGGTCGCTAAATGAACTGTTGTAAGTCAAGAACTGCCTGTACATACATCATGATGCTTCCATCCAGGGGTGAAATGTAAAATTTGTTACTACCGGTTCTGTGGGCGTGGCTTGGTGGTGGTGGTGGTAATGTGACTGGGTGGGCATGGCCAACTTTTTTTTTAAAAAAAAACTTTTCAAAGCATTTTTTCTGCAAATGCAAAAAAATGCTTTGAAAAGGCTCTGCCGATCAGGCAACACAACTGGGATCGTCAGAGCCTTTTCAAAGCATTTTTTAAACCACCTCTTCTGCTGAAGAGGTTGCAGAAAAAAAATGCTTTAAAAGTCTCTCTGATGATCCCAGTTGAGTTGCCTGATCGTCAGAGAGACTTTTAAAGCATTTTCTTCTGCAACCTCTTCCAGAGAAGAGGTGGTTAAAAAAATGCTTTGAAAAGGCTCTGACAATTCCAGCTGAGCCACGCGATCATCAGAGGCTTTTTTTTTTTTTTTTACTTTTAAAAGCATTTTTTTCGGTGGAAGAAGTTGTAGAAAAAATGCTTTTAAAAGTAAAAAAAAAAAAGCCTCTGATGATCGTGCAGCTCAGCTGGGCATGGTGGGGTGGGGGCGTGCGGGGATTTTTGCTACTGGTTCTCTGAACCACCCGTCGCCATCACTACTGGATCGGGTGATCCGGTCCGAACCAGGAGCATTTCACCCCTGCTTCCATCCCTGGACAATTCACCCATGTTTTCTTCTTTGAAAGCCAATGCTCTTTGACCAGGTTGAGTGAGAACTGGTGGAGGGGGAAGAAAAGGCTGCAGGGATTTCTCCGCTTGTCACAAACTCCCATCAGAGGAGTTTGTCACCTGGACGGTTTCGATGGTGTAAGAAAGGCCATCCTTGCGCTTGGGACGGTCTCAGTTCTGCGGTCTATTGTGGCGGAAAGGGCAGCTGCTGGAGAAGAACAGAAGGAAGCCCCTTTGCTTTGTTGGCAGCAGATGAAACGGGCTGTTGCGGGAGGCTGAGGTTGTTCTTGGAAGGCAGCTTTGGGACTGGATGCTCCTGAATGGTTTATTTCCATGAGAAGAAAAGGAGGAGGAGCAGGAAGAAGAGGAGGAGGAGCAGGAGCAGGAGGAGGGCAGGGAAAACAAGCATTTTGGGCTCAGCCCAGACAGCTGGGAGCTGTCATTGACTGCTGATCAGGGGGGGTCACTATAAATGACAGATGACCGCTTGTTTGCCCAAGGACAATAAGACCTACCCCCATAAAGTCCTACCGTTCCTTTGAAGAATTCTTAAACGGCAGCCCTCTATTTGCAGGGCTCTTCAGGATAAATGAACTCCAGGAAAGTGCATTTAGGGTGGGCGGGCTGGAGGATTTTCACCCCTAGTTAGCACTTACAGGCCAGAGAGGGGTAGGCAACATAAACATCTCCTATTTAGTGTCCCACCGCAGTGGCTCAGTGGCTAAGACGCTGAGCTTGTCGATTGAAAGGTTGGCAGTTCAGCGGTTCGAATCCCTAGTGCCGCGTAACGGGGTGAGCTCCCGTTACTTTTCCCAGCTTCTGCCAACCTAGCAGTTCGAAAGCACGTAAAAAATGCAAGTAGAAAAATAGGGAACATTTTGGTGGGAAGGTAACAGTGCTCCGTGCACCTTTGGCATTGAGACATGCCGGCCACATGACCATGGAGACTCTTCGGACAGTGCTGGCTCTTCAGCTTTGAAACGGAGATGAGCACAGTGGAACAATTTCCCTCCAGAGGTTGTGAATGCTCCAATACTGGAAGTTTTTAAGAAGAGATTGGATAACCATTTGTCTGAAGTGGTGTAGGGTTTCCTGCCTAAGCAGGGGGTTAGACTAGAAGACCTCCAAGGTCCCTTCCAACTCAACTCTTCTCTTCTCTTCTCTTCTCCTCTTCCCTTCCCTTCCTTTCCCCTCTCCTCTCCTCTCCCCTCCTCTTCCCTTCCCTTCCCTTCTCCTCTCCTCTCCTCTCCCCTCTCCTTCTCTTCTCTTCTCTTCTCTTCTCTTCTCTTCTCTTCTCTTCTCTTCTCTTCTCTTCTCTTCTCTTCCCTTCCCTTCCCTTCCCTCCCCTCCCCTCCCCTCCCCTCCCCTTCCCTTCTCTTCTAGTAGGAAAAAGGGCATAGGACATTTTCTGCAGAGCATTTATCCCAGGACTTGTGCATGGGCACCAGTACTGGCTTAGGGTAAGGGGTGACATCTGCTACTGCTGTTATGCGCAGGGTGGAGTGTGGGAGGGAGACTCGGCCTGTCCACATCATCTTTGCACAGAAGCCCCGGATCTCCTTGGGGCAACTGCAGTCAGGAGGGGGATCCATCATTCTGTGGAAATGCCCCTGCATTGGTGAGATTGATCCAGCTTCAGGCATTGCTGTGGAAGTAATCGGAACGGATGGGCAATCGATCACACCCAGCTCCCAAACTCTGGTTAAGCAGACAGAGTTAATTCATCTTCCCTCCCCCTGCTGTGCTTTGGGTTAAGCCATCCATCCTATCATGTGTTAACCTACTTGCTGGCCTCGCTCTCTACCTCTCGGTGCGAGATCTGGGCCTCTCGCTAGTCCTTCTGAGCAGAATCAGCTATCAGGTCAGGGCACGAATCCTAC
This sequence comes from Arizona elegans, assembly GCA_022577455.1. Taxonomy (NCBI): domain Eukaryota; kingdom Metazoa; phylum Chordata; class Lepidosauria; order Squamata; family Colubridae; genus Arizona; species Arizona elegans. Next base: position 12,943,145 of record JAKOOJ010000011.1, on the reverse strand, counting down.
AAGGTGCTAGCTCTCATGGTTATACGGGCTGATGCCTATCAATCTTGTGAATAAGGCAGCCAATATAAGAGGGTGACCAGAGGTCTGGGGAGATCGATTCAAGTCCAACCACACAAGGAGACATCATTTCACTCAGTCCAGGCTACCTAACAAGACTGTTCTAAGGATAAAATGGAAGTGTAGAATAGAATAGAATAGAATAGAATAGAATAGAATAGAATAGAATAGAATAGAATAGAAGAGAAGAGAAGAGAAGAGAAGAGAAGAGAAGAGAAGAGAATTCTTTATTTGTCATTGGTGCATACGCTCTCAGTGTACATAAAAGAAAAGATACGTTCGTCAAGAATCATAAGGTACAACACTTAATGATAGTCACAGGGAACAAATAAGCAATCAAATCATATTAGGAAACAGTCAATATAAATCGTAATGATACCAGCAACAAGGTTACAATCACACAGTCATAAGTGGGAGGAGATGGGTGATGGGAACGATGAGAAAATTAATAGTAGAGCAGACTTAGTGAATAGTTTGACAGTGTTGAGGGAATTATTTGTTTAGCAGAGTGATGGCGTTTGGGGAAAAACTGTTCTTGTGTCTAGTTGTTTTGGTGTGCAGTGCTCTATAGCGTCGTTTTGAGGGTAGGAGTTGAAACAGTTTATGCTCAGGATGCGAGAGGTCTGTAAATATTTTCACATACATAGATACATAGATACATAGTGTACATAGAGAATACTCCATGCCAGTGGTTCTCAACCTTTTCTTCACCATGGGCCTTCTTTAAATACCTTTTCTGGCCACGGACCCCCAAGACCTAACTCAAGATTTAAATCATAACATTTTTTTCATATCTTCACGGACCACCTGTAATGACATCGCGGCCACCCAGGAGTCTGCAGACCACAGGCTGAGAACCACTGATCTATACTGTATACCACCTGGATCAATTGAAGGAAATGTGAGGTAGAAATACAACACGCACACATAAATACCTACACACACATACTATATACAGATACCTACACAATCAGACACATGTATTCCTCAACTTACAACCAGTTGTTAGTGACGATTCAAGGTTCCAGCAGACCTACCTGGAAGGTTCTTACAATGCATATTTGAAGTTCCAATGGTCACCTTTAACAATCACAGCGATTCATGTAACCACCATCACAAAAAAAATATGGTTAAATTGGTTCAGTCACATGACTGACCTGCTTTACAACTGTCACGAACTACAACCATAGGACAAAACTTGAGGGCTACCTATATATAAATCCATAGCTAGTATACTTGTGACAAAGACAGCATCGGCCTATGCATTTTTCCTTTGTAGAATACAAATAGCCAAATAAAAACAAAATAATGCAACATAATTAAATAAAATGTGAATAAATAATAGCATGCAAATATAATAAAACAAAGAGATGCGGTGGCTCATTGGTTAAGACGCTGAGCTTCTCAATCAAAAGGTCGGCAGTTCAGCGGTTCAAATCCCTAGTGCCGCGTAACGGGGTGAGTTCCCGTTACTTGTCCCAGCTTCTGCCAACCTAGCAGTTCAAAAGCACGTAAAAAAGGCAAGTAGAAAAATAGGGAATACTTTGGTGGAAAGGTAACAGCACTCCATGCACCTTCAGCATTGAGTCATGCTGGCCACATGACCATGGAGACATCTTCGGACAGCGTTGGCTCTTCGGCTTTGAAACAGAGATGAGCACCGCCCCCTAGAGTCAGGAACGACTAGCACATATGTGCGAGGGGAACCTTTACCTTTACCTATAATAAAATAATACCATCATAAAACAAAGTAAAATTTCAATATATAAAGTAAAAAAACAAAAACAAATGATTAATAAAATAATATATAAATAGGATAATAAAATAGTAAAACAAAAATAATGAAATAAATTATAAATACCGTAAAAATAATAGCATAAGAAGCTTCAGTGGCATTACAGTATTGTCTTTTGTTTTAATTCTGCCACAGCAATAATAGCACTGAAAGTCGGTGGAAAGTTCAAACCAAATTCTCCTTTTCCAATCCTAACAACAGCAGCCCAATCTTCCTTCTTTGTCTTCCCCCAACTCTACGTCCTGATGGCTCTGTGGTGGGGGCCCTATTTATCTTGCCCCTCCCCCCACGGGGCATAATTTGAAGAGATGCACCCCATCAACTCTTGACAACTAGCTCTGCTTTTTAGAATGATGGTCTATATTTATGCAGCGCATTTCATCCAAGATGGCGATCAGAAAACGATATTAGTCTATGGCAAAAAAAACTGACATGGAATCTGGTACCGGTAGCATCATATTTGTTTAATGATTTATGGTATCTGGTTCTCTAATTGAATCTAATTAAATTTATTTATCTAGCCACCGGGAGTTGGCTTGGCAAAATGGGCAGCACAGAACTCTAGTAATAAATAAATACGTAATAATTTATATGACTGCTTATCTCATGACTGGGATTTTGGGCAGCACACACAATTAAAACGCAAAGCTAAACAGCCAACATAATTCAAACACAACCTCCAAAAAAACCAGTTTAAAACAGTTTTTTTTAAAAAAACAAAAACAATATTCGTCCAGACTAACTAATCTTCTACATTTGGTATCTTCTACATTTAACCAGGTTGGTTAAAGCCGCAGCAGCTGTATTGGCTGAGTTAGTATAAACCTTGGTTAGCTTTTTTTGTGACTGAGTGGGTTGGGTCACTGCAGCTCCCAGTTGCTCTGGCCAGATGGACACTTACAGAAGGGGAGGGAATGACAAAAGTGTAAGTTGTGTTGTAAATTCCCTGCTCCTTTTGTGACATAACAGGCAGGACCTGAGTCATGACATCTTGACATGCCTCCTCTTATTATGACAAGAGTTCCTTTTAGTGCAGACGCTGATTATGGCCCAGTCTCCAAACCCTCTGGATCTCACTGGGCTGGGTGACACAGTGAGATGCCATAGTAGTAGTTGTTGTGACCCAGGCCCAAGTAAGTAATAGGAAAATCAGTCAGTAAAAAAACAAACAAACTTTATTCGAACAGCTGAGAATTACTTCATTCCCAGCGTCGTTCAACTAAATTAAAGCAAATTCCTCCCAACACAAATTCCTCAGTCCTATCACAAACCTTGGTCCAATTAGGCAAACTGCCAAAGGCCTTTCTTGGCAAACGTTCAGAAGTCACAGATACAAAAATAAATGCAAGACGTAGATGAAGAAGACGAAGCTACCAATGTTGTTTTCCGGCAAAGCACAAACGCCGTTGCTGGTCTGTTTTAAACCTTAGGGGTGGGGCCAATCATTTCTTGGTCCTACTCCCAAGTTGTCCTCTTTGCTTGAGCTGCTCTTGCCTTCTGGCAGCTCTTCTCATGCGTGCATTAGGAACAGGCTCCTCCTGTCCCTCTGCCTCTCTGCTGTAAGTCTCTGGAGGCTCTGGAGTCTGCACTTCACTCCCCGATGGCCCTGGCCCCATCTCTGCATCCAACACAAGGCCCTCATCCAGGCCTTCCCCAGCCTCCAGGACTAGCCCATGTTCTTCCTCAGCCTCATTGCTGTCTGACTCCGCTATCAGCTCCGCAGGCTGCTGGCGGACCACAACAGCAGTTTACGAAGCCTTGACTACTCTCACTCTTGAGTCTGAGATGTTGATGCTGTATAATTGATCTAATCAGTTAATTGGTTCAAATGCAAAAAATGGTAACAGGTAGTCCTTGACTTATAACCAGGGGTGGCTGCTGGGGGTTCACAGGGGTTCGGGAGAACCTCCAGCTAAGATTCTGTGCAGTTCGGAGAACCCCCAAATCCCACTCCTGGCTGACCCCGCCCACCCAATCCCACCCTTCCCAGGAACCCCACGCGGCCTGTTTTAGATGCAGGTAAGTGCAGGGCATGCGTGGAGGCTCGGGGAGGGCGAAAAACACCAGAAGTTCGGAAAGGCCCTTTTCCAGTCTCCAGAGGGCCTCTGGAGCCTGTGGAGGCCATTTTTGCCCTTCTGGAGGCTTGAGGAAAGCCTCCGGAGCCCGGAGAGGGCAAAAAAGCCCCCCCCCCACCGCTGTGGTGCAGGAGGCTGACTAGGCCACGCCCATACAGCAACCGGGCAAAGAACCCCTTGCTAAAATTTTTGAAGCCCACCCCTGCTTATAACCATTCATTTATTGACTGTTTGAAGTGGAACAACTTCAGAAGTTGAGGGTGGGGGCTTTTAAGAAGAGACTGGACAGCCATTTGTCTGAAATGGTACAAGGCCTCCTGCTTGAGCAGGAGATCCGACTAGAAGACCTCCAAGGTCCCTTCCAATTCTGTTATTCTGTTTCAGTGGCACTGAAAAAGGGGATTGATGACTCTTGCACCATCCCCAATTTGGATGCTTGGCAACTGGCATGTATTTATGACGGTTGCAGTGTCCCGGGGTCATGTGATCACTTTTTGCTACCTTCTGACGAACGAAGTCAGTGAGGAAGCCAGACTCACTTAACAACCATGTTACTCACGTAAAAGCTGCAGTGATTCACTCAACAACTGCGGCAAGAAAGGTCGTAAGATGAGGCAAAACTCACTTAGCAATGGAAATTCTAGTCCCAATTGTGGTCATACGTTGAGACTACCTGTACCAGTGGTGGGTTTCAAATTTTTTTACTACCGGTTCTGTGGGTGTGGCTTTGGTGGGCATGGAATGGCTTGGTGGGCATGGCAGGGGAAGGATACTGCAAAATCTCCATTTCCACCCCACTCCAGGGGAAGGATACTGTAAAATCCCCATTCCCTCCCCAATCCAGGGGTAGGTTACTGCAAAATCCCCATTTCCTCCCGATCAGCTGGGACTTGGGAGGCAGAGAATAGATGGGGGTGGGGCCAGTCAGAATTTTTACTACCGGTTCTCCGAACTACTCAAAATTTCTGCTACCAGTAGTAGATGATTGGATATTGAAAGTAACTAATTTAGCTGAAATGGCTAAAATTTCAGCATATCTGAAGGATCACACACAAGAAAGGTATATACAGGACTGGAGAAGATGGATTGATTATATACAAAATAAGTATCAGACCAAAAAATATCAAATAGCTTATGAATGATTTCTTTTATTTGTATAAGCGCTATATAAGTGATATTAGAAGTATTATGTTTAAGAAATAAGATTTTATATATGGGGGGTTAAGAATTTTTTTTTTAGGGGGTGTTAGTTTGATGATTGGTTATGCAATTTAGTTTATTGTTAAAGGTCAATAGAAATACCTTGTGTTCTGCTCTGGGAAGTCGGGGAGGGGGAGGGGGGTTGGGGAAATTGTGTTTGTTTTAAAACTTTTTCAATAAAAAAAAAAAAAAAATTTCTGCTACCGGTTCTCCAGAACTGGTCAGAACCTGCTGAAACCCACCTCTGACCTGTACCATCCCAGCTTGATTTTCCTTCTTATGGGTGCTCTAATTTTCCAGGGGAGGCTGTTCATCTCGCTCGAGATTTTGGCTATGTGTGCGAAACAGAGTTCCCAGCCAAGGCAGCAGCGGAATATCTGTGCCGCCAGCACTCGGATCCCAGCGAGCTCCACGCCCGGAAAAACATGCTTTTAGCAACCAAGTAAGTAATAGGATCCCACCTGTGGTGGAAGGCAAGCTAGCATCAAAGTCAGCTTGAAGGATAATAGGCACGTTTTTGCAATTATGCATGATGACAGTGCAGAAAATCCAATAAGTGTTCATAGAAAGCTATATTATTTCTCACAATGGAAAAAAAAAACGGATGGGAAAAAGTAGATTTGGCGGAAAGTAAACTGTTTTAAACAAAGAAGATTTTATTCAGTCCTGTTTCCATTGGGGAATCACTTCTGGTTTTTTTATACGCAAAATGGGGGGGGGAGGAAATATAGACTTTAGTTTGAAGATTGAATAATTGCGTAATTATAGAAATAGTTTATAGTAACTAAACTATACAAAAAGCTGAGGCTGTAAATCTAGTTACTATTTCACTCTGCTGTACTGGAAAGAGTCAGAAGTCAATGCTTCCCCCCCCCACTTCCTTTCTTTTATCCTGCACCCCCTTTTTATTTTTATTTACATTTACATTTATAAATATAAATTTACATTTATAAAACACCTCCATAAAATATTGGGAATATTTCATGGAAGGGTAGGAGTAGTTGCAGGTGGCAAATTATAAATATACCGACTTCTCCATTGCACTGATCATTAAAAATATAGGTAGTACTCCACCTAACCAAGTGGACAAGAAGGAATGGATGCCGCTTATCAAAGAGAGATCCAGTTTAGCATTAGGGAGAAATTTTATGCCAGTGGGAAACAATGGCTTGCTTTCAGAACTTGTGGCTGCTCCATCCCTGGAGGTGTTTAAGAAGAGACTGGACAGTCACTTGTCTGGATCTCCTAGGACAGTGATGGCTAACCTTTTTGCCATCTTGTGCCAAAAGTGGGGGGGAGCATGGGGGGGTTCATGCGTGCATGTGCCCACACCCATAATGCAATGCTTCCCACGTGCCCTGCCCCCTGCGCATACGTGCATCACCCCCACACTACCCCTCCTTTGTGCGACCCCCCCCATGCTCCTCCACCCCCCTGCGTATGCACACGCCCCCCCCCGTGTCCCCTGTGCATGCGTGTATGACCCCTCTTGGCCCATTTTGGGCCTGGCAGGCCTCCCTGAAGCCTCCTGGGACCAAAAACAGGCCATGGGGGGCGCTCTGCTTCCCCCTGTGCTCTCCCACCGCCAACGCATGCACACATACCCCCCCCCCCCACATGCACCATGCCCCCTTGCCAGAGACCCAAAAATCAACTGGCCAGCGGGAGGCACGCACACATGCACGGTGGAGCTGAGCTGGGCGGAGCCCTCTGGGTGCCAGCAGAGAGGGCTCCGTATGCCACCTGTGGCACACGCGCCATAGGTTTGCCATCACGGTCCTAGGATCTCCTGCTTGAGCAGGGAGCTGGACTAGAAGACCTCCAAGGTCCCTTCCCGCTCTGTTCTGATTCTCTGTTCATTTCCCTTTTTTTCACTCCAGGCAAATCTGCAAAGAGTTTGCCGATATGATGGCTCAAGATCGCTCCCCTCTGGGAAACAGCCGCCCCACACTCATCTTGGAACCTGGCGTTCAAAGCTGCTTGACGCACTTCAGCTTAATCACCCATGGTTTTGGAGGGCCGGCAATCTGCGCAGCGCTCACCGCATTCCAGAACTACTTGGTGGAGTCCCTCAAAGGGCTCGACAAAATGTTCATGAACAGCACGGGCAACGGTCACTCGGTTGGTGACTCCAAAACCTCAGAAAAGGATGTTAAGCATCGGAAATGACCCCTTCTGCAGGCTGTGACCCGCCACATCTCCCCATCGGAGGGTTCCTTCCCATTTCCAGGACGTGAGAGACAGTAAGGTCCTTCAACACTCTTGGAAGTGTTGCGGGGGGTGGGAGGAAGGAGATGATCAACCCTCCTCTCTCCTGCCAGGTTTTCCAAACTGTGACGGATGCATTTTTGAAACCAAGTCAGTGAAAAAGAGAAGACTGGAGAAGAAGAATGGGCGGAGCCAACCTCAGCACGAGGAGACATTAGTTAGTGGTTTGGGTTGACACCTCTGATTTCCCATAGGAGAGACTGGAAGCCTGGTTATATGTGCAATTATTTTGATGATTTTATGTCTTTCTTTGGAAAAGTCCGTGCTCAGAAAAAAAGGTTGGGAGGTTCCAGGCAGCATTGCCAAGGAGAAAGCCAAGACAAAGAGGTCTTCAGGGAGAAAGTCTTTTCAGAATCAAGGCCTGTTTAGAGTCAAAGAGTACTGGATTTTATTTTTTTTTGACTCCTGCAACAGGCCTGGACATCTGCACCAGATAGAGAAGGCTCCATCAGCACTTCTTTTAATCATGATCTTACAAATCACTGTTCCTAAAGTTTGACATAGCTTTCCTTTGCTACAGTCTCATGGCGGAAAAAACTTCCCAGTGATACAATCTTGGAAAATGTTGTACAACTTTGTTTACAGATTTTTTCTGGGTCCAGTTAGACCTCATGATGGAGGTGCTGGTAGAGCCACCTTTTGGTAGCCCCCACCTAGAGGTGGGTTTCAGCAGGTTCTGACCAGTTCTGGAGAACCGGTAGCGGAAATTTTGAGTAGTTCAGAGAACAGGTAGTAAAAATTCTGACTGGCCCCGCCCCCATTTATTCTCTGCCTCCCGAGTCCCAGCTGATTGGGAGGAAATGGGGATTTTGCAGTATCCTTTCCCTGCCACGCCCACTAAGCCACACCCACCAAGCCATGCCACGCCCCCAAGCCACACCGACAGAACCACTAGTAAAAAATTTTGAAACCCACCACTGTCCCCACCCCAACACTAAAGGGGAGAAAATCCCTGCTCTTAGGCATCCTCTCTTCTATCAAAGTGTCATTTCAGCTTCTCCGGACTGACAGTGAGAGAGGTAGTCTAATCCAGCCTCCCATCCCAAGTTCTGAAACATTCGTCATGCTCTTAATATTAAATAACGGAATAATAAATTAATAATTGATTTGAAGCACAAGACTAGCCCTTGAAGGAGAGGCCAAACGGAACTTATAATGAAATCTGTATATATTTATTTATGTGTAATTAAATAAATAAAGTTTTAACATGTCCGGTGTGCATTATTTAAAATGATTTTAAGTTGGGATTTCTATGGGGTTTGGGGTTTGTTTTATTTTTGTTATGTTATGAAAAATATAAGTCAGTTCTTGCAATTTTCGGGAATAAGGTTTCGGAACGCACAACAGGGTAGCATGGATTACAGTTTGCAATGCAAATAAATTAAGAGACATTTCAGCACATTTGGTATTCTCCTTCCCCTTCCCCCTCTCTGCCTTTTGTACTTCCTGTGGTTTCTCTGGAAAAGCTGCAATAGATGTATGAATTCCACCCAACAAAAATGTCACCGTTATTATCTGAATAAAATCTCTTTTTATTCACCACCATCTCCAGACCTGTACTTTGTTATGGCAATAAATGGCGGGAGTGGAGGGGAGTGATTTCGGCTTTTGCCTGAAGTTTTAAGCCTATTCTAAGGCTTACGCAGCTGCTGTATGGCGTTTTCTGCTTAATAACGGTGACACGGTGCTTTGCTACAATTCAGCCGTGAGGCTGGAAAAGATCCCGGGGACATCAAAGCGAAGCGGTGGGGTGGGGGTGGGTGGGAGGGCTGTTGTATGTGGTCCTGGGGCTTCTCGTGGCCCAACCCTAATGGAATTGTAAAAGTGCTGAGTCACAACTTCCCAAATGCAACCTAGATTGGCCAAATATAAAGCGCTGCAGGGACCTGAGGTGCTTAAATGATGGGCACCATAACAAAGACCTTTGCCGTTAGCCATTGTGCCAACGGGAACAGGAGTGCCGGAAGATACATAGAATTGGGGGAAAACAAAATAAGACACCCCCTGATAATAAGCCCAATTGGGCTTTTGAGCGCATGGCAATAAGGCCAAGCGCTTATTTCAGGGTTCCAAAAAATATGACAGGATCTTATGTTCGGGGAAACACGATAGAAAGATCCTTCCTTCCCTCCCTCCCACTTTCTCTCCTTCCTTCCTCCCTTCCCTCTCCCTCCCTCTTCCTTCCCTCGCTCCCTTTCTCTCCTTCCTTCCTTGCTCCCTCCCTTCCCTCTCCCTCTCTCTTTCTTCCTTCCCACTCTCTCCCTTCCTTCCTTCCCTTGCTCCCTCCCTGTTCCTTTCTTCCCTCCCTCTTTCTCTCCTTCCTTCCTCCCTTGGTCTCTCCCTACTTTCCCTCTCCCTCTTTCTTCCTTCCTTCCTTCTTTCTCTCCCTTCTTTCCTTCCTTCCATTCTTTCCTCCTTCCCTCCCTTTCTCTCCTCCATCCCTTCCTTCCCCTTTCCTTCCTTCTTCTCCTCCCTCCCTCCTTCCTTTCCTCCCTCCCTCCCCCTTCCTTCCTTCCTTTCCTTCTTTCCTCCTTCCCTCCCTTTCTCTCCTCCATCCCTTCCATCCCCTTCTTTCCTTCCTTCCTTCTTCTCCTCCCTCCCTCCATCCTTTCCTCCCTCCCTCCATCCCCCTTCCTTCCTTTCTTTCCTCCTTCCCTCCCTTTCTCTCCTCCATTCCTTCCTTCCCCTTCTTTACTTCCTTCCTTCTCCTCCCTCCCTCCTTCCTTTCCTCCCTCCCTCCCTCCCCCTTCCTTCCTTCCCTCCTTCCCTCCTTCCCTCCTTCCTTCCTTTCCTCCCTCCCTCCCCCTTCCTTCCTTCCTTCCTTCCTTCCCTCCTTCCTTCCTTCCCTCCCTCCCTCCCTTCACCAGAGGGTCTCTCTCCATGAATCATCTAAAAGCTATTGTGTTGTAGTGTGGAATAGAAGTGATGGGAATATAAATATAAGTAAATGTCAAAGTACAGGTAAGCTCTCATTTGGTGACTGCCCCACTGAGTGACCATTTGCAGTTATGCCAGTGATGAATAAAGTAAGCAATTCTGGCATTTACGACCATTGTAAGTCCACAAAGCAAAAGAAAGCTGAAGATTGTAAGCATGGTCACAGTTTCACTAGTAATCACTTCACTTAATGCCCGAATTGCCAGTCCCAAGTGTGGTTGCTAAATGAGGATGACCCGTACATTAGGAATAAAATTAAAATTAAATGCAACAATAAGATGCTGCCATAACGCTGCTAGAAAACTAAATACCTGAAATTAATCATTATAGAGTTATAATACTGCAAGGTATAAAAGTTAGCTATAGGAAAAATGACTTTAATTTGTACAACATAAACCCCTTGTTCTTTTTTTTGGGGGGGATTTTTTTTTTTTAAACACAAACATAAAACACATCTTTTCCAAAACAAAGCATTGATCCGGTCACAAATTAGTACAAATCACTAACAATTCTTAACTTCCAATTAACACAACTTAATATTTTATACAGTTATTTCTCTAAATTCTATCAATTATGCCATTACCCCCAAAAACCCGTTACTTAAATCTTAGATCCTAACCAAATATCATTCCATTTTTCTCTTCCTTTTTGCTTAGATGGATATATTTTAACAATCTAAATCATTACAGTTATTATAAACATTTAAAAAATATTTTGATTTTACTACGGGTCACTTTAGTGACTGAAATTAAAACAGCCCCTCCAAATTTATGACCCACTTGTGAAGTTCTGATGGTTACCCCCTGCTCCCACATTCCCAAGGCGCTTAGCAACCAGGCCACATTTATGGCCATTTGCAGTGTCCCAGTCATATGACCGCAATTTACGACATTTTTGCAAAAACAAAAACAAAAACAACCAACCCCAATATTTACTTCTGACTATCGGCAGAAACACCCCATAGCAAACAAAGTTCACTTAACCGCTACCAAAAAAAGGGGGTCATCAAAATCTGATCACACGGGTGATTCACTTTACGACGTTATGATTGTCTCCATTATAGTTGTGAGTTAAAAACTATCTGGAATGGATTTATTCTCAGAAGGCGCTGAGCGCAGCTCAGTTGTAATGAGCGTGCGATGTCTTAGGTGTGCAAGCGCCCATTCGCACAACCTACGCTCGCAAGCTGTGCAAACCCAGATGGCTGGTTTAGAAGAGAGCCAGCTTCCTCTCCTGGTTGTCTCCTCGTCCCACCAGCGGGTTCTGATCCTAGTTGTGATGCCCCCCACACCTCCATCCTCAGCCCCGTTAAGGCATTGCAGCAAATGGAGCCATCTTCAAAAATGGAAAACGACGTTCTGAGCCATTTGGTCCGACGCTAATGTGCTATTAAGTAGTTATCCAGTAAGTGCATTCATGTAGGTTAACTGGAGCCAGCTGCCCAGACGAAGGGAGGAAACTCTTGAATGTCAATGCGAGGGTTGACTTCCCCCCACCTCTTGTTTTTAAATAAAAAGGCCCATTCTGGGATTACAAGTATTTGCCACTTCCGGAGTGGCTAATTTCATTAACCAAGATTTGGACAAGGCTTGTTTCAGCCTCTGTATCAAAAAAACTTTCCTGACCTGGAATCCAGGGCAGGTCTGTGGCTAAGGGAGGGGATGGGTGGGAAGGACAGAGGGCTGGGGAGGGGAGGGGGGCTAATCTGAAGGGCAGGTTGGTGCCTTGGGGGTTATTCAAGACACTGCTTCCTTGAACGATCGGTTTTCATCAATAAAGGGCACTTTTCTTGGACTTTTAACTTGCAGTTGTAGATTTAAAAAAATATCTCAGCTGCATTTTCTCCCATTGGGTCCTAACAACCAAATTCACCCCACGAGGCAGAAAAGGAAGAATGTATTTTATCCTGGGGTTCCTCTTCCCCAAGGATCTGTTTCAGGACAGATTTTTGAACTTTTTTCCAAACTACACATAGTCCTTAAGTTACAACTGTAATTGAGCCTCCAAGTCATGGCAGTCATTAAGCAGGGAATCAAACAACTGTGACTTTATGACCCCCCCCCTTTTTTTTGCGGTGGTGGTTAACTGAATGCCACAATTGCTAAGTGAACCCTAAGGGCGGTATAAAAATCAAATCAAATCAAATCAAATCAAATCAAATCAATCAATAAATAAAACCCATTATTTTCTATGGGCAGGGTTTTTTTTTTTTTTTGGGCCAGAAACCAGATGTTGTAAATTGTGATCATGTAATTATGGAATGCTGCAAATGGCTGTAAATGTGGGCTGGTAGCCATTAGCACCCAAAATAGAATAGAATAGAATAGAATAGAATAGAATAGAATAGAATAGAATAGAATAGAATAGAATAGAATTCTTTATTGGCCAAGTATGACTGGACACACAAGGAATTTGTCTTTGGTGCATATGCTCTCAAGAGTACATAAAAAGACAAGATACGTTTGTCAAGAATCATAAGGTACAACACTTAAGGATAGTCATAGGGTACAAATAAGCAATCAAATCATATTAGGAAACAGTCAATATAAATTGTAAGGATACCAGCAACAAGGTTACAGTCATGCAGTCCTAAATTGGAGGAGATGGGTGACAGGAACGATGAGAAGATTAATAGTGCAGAGTTAGTAAATAGTTGACGGTGTTGAGGGAATTATTGGTTTAGCAGAGTGATGGCGTTTGAGAAAAAACTGTTCTTGTGTCTCGTTGTTCTGATGTGCAGTGCTTTATAGCTTCGTTTTGAGGGTAGGAGTTGAAACAATTTATGTCCAGGATGTGAGGGGTCTGTAAATATTTTCACAGCCCTCTTTTTGACTGTGCAGTATACAGGTCCTCAATGGAAGGCAGGTTGGTAGCCATTGTTTTTTCTGCAGTTCTAATGATCCTCTGAAGTCTGTGTCTGTCTTGTTGGGTTGCAGAACCAAACCAGACAGTTATAGAGGTGCAGATGACAGACTCAGTAATTCCTCTGTAGAACTGGATCAGCAGCTCCTTGGGCAGTTTGAGCTTCCCGAGTTGGTGCAGAAAGAACATTCTTTGTTGTGCTTTTTTTATGACGTTTTTGTCCATTTTAGGTCTTGAGATATGATAGAACCTAGAAATTTGAAGACCTGGGGTCATTTCACTGAGGGTAGTTGTCAGAACTTCAAATCCGAGTCATCCCTTTTTCAGGTTCTGTTGCCACTTTAAATGGTCATTAGGTGTTGTCAGGTGAGGATTCCTTGCAGAGGGTGAATGGCGAGAGGCTTGTGAGGAGTTCAAGGGGATCTCGGTGATGGAGCTCTAAATTGGCAGCTGCCGTTTCACACGAGCCAATGCAAAGCAAGATACGGTGGTACAAAAAAAGCCAAATTTTGCCTATATGCAAATGCAAATTGATTTGCCAGAGAAGGGAGCTTTGCAGAGGAGAAGTAGCAAGAGAACTCGGCACCCCCCCCCCCCAGATTTATTAGGAATGGGAATGAAGATATCATCACGGAGCACATTAGGAAGATACATTAGGAACATTCAATATTGTAGTCAGGGGAAAAGATTGATCTTTTTTTTTTCAAAGATGGCCAAGGGAGACCATTAGAGAAGTGCAGTGTTTAAAAAATATGCATGGTGTGTGGAAATTGCAATCGAAGACCAACAACAGATTTTATCTAACGCTATGGCTGGCTGGGGAATTCTGGGAGTTGAAGTTGCCATGGTTGTCCACTCCAATCTAATACATTGTGAAACTATGAGATGTACTGTCCTGAATGAGCGGATGTCCAGGAATTTAAGGTAAATTGCAAAAGGAGGACAGACAGCATCAGATTCTCAATGGCTTCTAGTTTTAAGGACTGTTTGCTACTTCCTGAATTAAAGGCACACCTTCCCTGGAAAATTTGCAGGTGGGACAAGGGTGTCCATAGAGGATGGATGTTGAGATGGTACGACTGACATGCCATGAACTGCCCTTCTCAGCTTCTGAAAGGTATGCCCAAAACTTCACAACACACAAAAACTCAACTAGAGCAACTTTAGAGTTGCTTTGTGAAGTGAGGTGAGTGGCGTATAAATTTAATATAAACAAATAAACTTCATTGTTTTTTGCTCGGGTCCAATATTGGCAATTGCTCCTTCTTGAAACATTGGGAGTGGGAAAGCTTCTGCTGCATATACAACTCAGTTCAATTACAAATGGCAGTTATTTATTTCCTGTGTTTTGCCTGTACCTGTTTCTCTTTTTGTTCAAAACATGCACACAAAAGGTTGCATTGATCAGGAGAATGGAAGAGAAGGGTCTTAATAAAAAAAATCAAGTGAAATTCAAGTATAACTTGAAGCTTGATTTTTTTTCCCCCGCTCAAAAATAATAGGATAAAGTAAAATAAAATGGTATTCTATTTACATAAATGGCTTGGGAGAACTGGGCAATTCTTTGTCTGCACCTTAATGCAGGAACATTTTTTTTTAAAAAAAATTTCCCCGAGCTTGCAACTCTGCCTTTTTCCAACGTAACATATCCCCATATCTATAGAGTCAGAGGGGATTTCATAGTTGGTCCGTTGCCCTGAGGCAAAACATATGTTCCATTCTAATCCAACTCCACCAGGCTGTTTGGGGGTGAAATCATTAATATACATAAAACTATCACCTGCCTGTAGGGAAGGACCAGCTATGAAACAAACACACCCATTTAGACACACAAGATGCCGATCCAATATTAACAGTGGCAATTCTCTGTGCAACACACATTTTACTTTCAAAAAAAAAAAGTGCACCGATTTGCTTTTCACTTGCCTCTGATCTGCAACAAAGATCATCTTGACTTGCAGCTCTGTTAAATACATTTTCTGCCCGATATTTAACGAACAGAAAGCATGAACAAAAAACTCAGTGTCATCCAAGCATCTGTGATTTCTGGCTGATGACAAAATACCCAGAAAGCCACTGGGATCTGTGGTGAAATTAATTAAAAGGCTGATTAAAGGAGCAACATTTAATTCAAGGTGAAAAGGAGAGGATTGGAACAGTGTTGGAAATTGGTCATCTTTGCTGTTTTGGTTTAGGAAGAACTGCCAGTTATAATATCAGTGACCACTCTTGGGATATGTTGGGACTCAGACTCCCAGCATTCCCTGACAGTGAGTAGAAAGGACAAAGGAAAACAAGAATCTTGTCACACTTTCAAGACCAAGCAACTGAAGGCAGAAAATGTTGACTTAAAAAGAAAAACTTGAATTTAGTCTGTCTACTTCTAATTACACCATCCAGAGTTGCTTCTGCTGAGGGGTGGCTATGTAGATTAGATAGACAGATGATAAAGATAGATAGATAGATAGATAGACAGACAGACAGACAGACAGACAGACAGACAGACGGATGATAGATGGATGAATAGGATAGGATAGGATATAGAATAGATAGGATTCACATACCCCAAGACAATGGCTGGGTTTATAAAATGTACCGAAAACAACTATTGTAGCATTTTCTGTCAATTTAGCCTCAATGTCTAATATTGTATAGTAATGTACTACAATATATACAGTATCCATGTTTCTCAACCTTAGCAATTTTAAGATATGAAGCTTTTAATTCCCAGAATTGGCTGGGAAATTCTGGGAGCTGAAGTCCATCCATCTTGAAGCTGCTGAGTTTGACAAACACTGATTTAGGGGCATGGTGAGCCAGATGGATTGGTGCCTGTTTCTGTTGTTGAGTTCACAGTAGCTACAAATGGTTACTCTGTGTCTGTACTCGAGCAATTGTAGTTTGATGAACAAGGCTCTAATGCAGGGGTATCAAACTGTCTGCCTGCGGCCTGGATGAGTCATGTGCAGGCCACGCCCACGCCAGCTCCGCGAAGGGGGAAAACGTCGTGAAACGTTACGTGACGGAGCAAGTTTGACACCCGTGCTTTAATGGGAGATGCAAACCAATTTGAATAAGGGAGCTTTGTTTACTTCTATTTCAGGAAACTTAATCCACTGTTAAATGGATTTAAAAAAAATTAAAGCTATTTTAAAATTTAAAATTTTTAAACAAATTTTAAAACTTTATTTTAAAAAAATAGCAACCACAGATAGGCCAATAGCTTGCACTCTCTCTCTCTCACACACACACACACACGAACACATACATTGACCTAACCCAGTGGTGGGTTCCTTCTGGTTCGGCTGAGCCGGTAGCAGTGACGATATGACGTCACCGAACCGGTTCTCTTTGTTCGGGAGCTGGGCCCTCCCACCACGACCCCCGCGTTATTCTTACCTTTTATTTGGCCCCGCCCCCAATCTATTCACTGCCTCCAGAGTCCCAGCTGATCGGCTAGAAGGAAAAAAACTATTTAAACTCTTGCGGCAGGGTTTCAAAGGGCCGCCCTACAGCTAATCAGTGTTAAAAGGCAGTGTGGTGGTAGACCAGTGCACTCCAAAAACAGATGGGTAGACCAGTAAAGCTCTGCAAGCAGTTAAAGGCCTGGTAGACCAGTACCTTTGCTAAATCCTAAAGAATTGTCACATGACCATCAAACCACGCCCACAAAATAAGCCACGCCCACAGAACCAGTAATAAAAAAATTTAGAACCCACCCCTGACCCAACCCCTGCATGAGAAACCATTTCAAAAAACCTTGCAAAAGTAGTTAAAAAGTAGGGGGGAAGCACCATGAAAGATTAAATCTTTATTTGCCTTTGGAAACAGAATGAAAGATGTTCTGGTTTTCCAAGTAGTAGAAAAAGGAAATCGGAGACTGCAAAGGGAGAAGAGCCTGGACACTCAGGCCACTGATTTCAGGAGCGGGACATCGGTCACTTCGTGGATACCATCTTTATCGATAAACCGGGCGTTGAAAGAAGGCAAGTTCAAGATGAAGCGTTTTTGGATCTGTGAAAGGGAGAGAAACTCATTTGTTTCAGCATTTGCAGCTAATCAGGTTAAGATCTTTATTATTTCTCAGGAGCCTCTTTGTTTCTTTGCCCCACTGATGCCCTAAACCCCCCAGTAAACCCATCTATTAAAACTGTCCTCCATCCTTGCTTTGACAGTTAAACTCGGCAGGTTAGAATAAAATTGCAAACATGGAGAGGAGGAAGAACAGAGGTTTCCCACCGTTATCCCCAATTAGGGCTGGGAATTCTGGGAGTTGCTTTCCCAAGATATCTGGAGCATGCTCAGTCAAGGAAAGTTGCTTTTCTTTTAAACAAAGACCCATAAAACATTCACAGGGGAGTGCAATGAAGGTGTGAGTCAAAGAGCCATCCTTTACACAAGATTGAGGGCTTTTAAATGGAAAATCACACCACTGACCCTGCAAATCTCAGCCTGACTGAGAACTGCAAAAAAAAAGAGATATCTTTTTAAGAATCGAGCCGAGGTGGCGCAGTGGTTAGAGTGCAGTACTGCAGCTACTTCAGCTGACTGCTAGTTCAGCAGATCAGCGGATCAAATCTCACCGGCTCAAGGTTGACTCAGCCTTCCATCCTTCCGAGGTGGCTAAAATGAGGACCCAGATTGTTGGGGACAATATGCTATTTAGTATACTGTCTTTGGTGTAAGCCGCCCAGAGTCCTCGGAGAGTGGGCGGCATAGAAATATGACAAACAAACAAATAAATAAAAAAATAAAAAGAAGGTCTTATTTTATATTTCACAGACAGCATATTTGTATGGCCCATATTTAAGCATCTGTGAAATTAAAGTCAGCTTGAACCTATCAGGGGAATGAATCCAGAAAAGGGGCCAGGTTCCATCTCCTCACAAATTAAGAAAAGTACTTTGAAAATTCTGTTTAAGCAGCATAAAGGGCATAAAACAAACTCAGTCTCCTCTTATGAATGTCGGAGAAGTTATGGTACTCAGCACAGAGAATTTCATTCCATGTGCATCTTTAATGCCCGGTGGTAAAAATGTAGTCCTGCAAATTATATTAAACGCTGGAGTACAATGTATTGTCCTCTCTGCAATGCTGATGGTAAGAGAACAAGGAACTTACCTCTTTTCAGATGGAGGAATGATGCACAATTTGAAACTGAAAAAGGTGCCTTCACTTCTAAATTTGGTCAGTGTTTCTCAACCTTGGGAACTTTCAGATCTGTGGGCTTCAACACACCCAGCTGGCTGAGGAATTCTGAGAGTTGAAGTCCACACATTTGAAAGTTGCCAAAGTTGAGAAACACTGACGTAGACAATAAAACTGGCAGAGAAACTTACTTATAAACTGAAGTGGAGCAAAGGGATCAGAAGAGAAACAGGACAATTTTAACATGGCAATCTTATTGCATGTCAAAATAAAGAATTGCTACGTCAACCACCAGATTCAACAGCGTATACTATGAGAAAATACTTTCTGAACCAATTAACAAAATATGCAAGAAAGAAAAAAGAGTGACAGCAGCTACTGGACCAGTTTTATACTGAGAAGGCAGCTGGGATTTTCCTAGTCCTGATGGCATTTTAGGAGGCTCTCAATTGCAACCAGAAAATTTCACCTTCAGCCAGAGAATTCTGATTCTTAGTAATGTGACATAGCAATGGGCAACATAAAAAGGTAAACAAATAAATGTAAATAAGTAAATACTTTCTCATTCCATCCTCTCTGGAAATAGTATTAAAAGCTAGACCGAGACCTTCTCATGAACAAACTTCCCTCAAATCCTGCTTATTAAGGGTGCACCCCCTCCACCCCCATTTTTAGGGAAAATGATCACATCACTGAACGTAAGAATGAAACAGGCAAAACTCTTGGCCAGAAGAGGCCGAGGGGCAGGCAATTAGCATGAAATATAGCAAGAGCTGTTTCTTTTCCCCTTTTTTTTAAAAAAAGAAAATGTGGAGTTTTGAATCTGGAAGACGTGAAGAGAATGAAGATCAGGAAGAAAAAAAAAGTTTCTTCTCTGGTAGCCAATTCCACATCTGGCTGCCTTAGAGAGATTCCTCCTACCGGCAAGAATATTTTTTTCCGGGGGAGGGGGAAAGGAGATGAGAATTCAGGAGCAGAAGAGAGGCAAAAGCCCTGGCTAAACAAAGGGAAGCAAATACTGCATTGGTTTCCTGGGCTGAGGCAGGTCACTCACCTCCTCCAGACATTTTTTGAGAACTTCTATTGCTTCTTCACGGGTGATACCTGAAGGAAGAAAGGAGAGCCCGGCAGACAGCTTTAATTAGTGGCTGAGTCTAGGAGCCCCCTCCCCCTCCAAAAAAAACCTCTTTCATGAAGTTCGAACAGCTTTTCAGTGGTGCACAAAGGAATTGGAAGTCCCGTTCCCAGCTCAGAGAAAACTCATTCCACATGTAAGGACGATCACCTGTGCCCCAGCTCTGTGGCCCAACGAGGCGTCCAAAATCGATTTGTTCTGCATTAATGGGAAACCCGGCAGAATTCTGCCTCCCACGGCCAGGGGCTCGGAGAGACCGGGCACCACAGCCTTCTTGAGCTTATTATGGCTTTAAATGAGCTCCATCTGTCCATGCTTGGCTGCAAATCCCTCAAGGGAGCGAGGAGGTGTTCCTCTGCAGATTTTTAGTGCTTTGCTCCCTGTTGGGCATTGGGTTTTTAACAATGGAAGTGGCACGTGTGCAGAGTGCCTCAGCTATTCTTACATTTCAGAGGAAAACTTCGTCCATGCTGAGAACAACAAAGTGGGACAAAAATATGGGAGAAGGTAGGGGGTGGGGAGGAGGAGGAGGGCATAATTCTGGTCCATCAAGGGTGTGTGTGTGTGTGTGTGTGTGTGTGTGTGTAGGTGTAGGAAGGAAAAGGCAGCCAAGAACATCTTAAAACAGCTTAAAAGAAAGGGCAAGCTTGACATACTCGTTGTCTTTTTTAATGCTTTCTACAGACTGAATTAGTTGGACGTATATTCCACTGAATTCTGCAGTACTGTTCTGTCCCCCTTCCTCACACAGGCAAACGTAATACCAAGCACGCCTGCCAATATTTTATTAGGTAAACAGTTTAGAATTCCTGGCAGACCAAGGTTTTGGCAGCAAACTGCCGAATGCCTGCCAAGATCGTTTTCACTCCCATAAAGCAGAAGAGGACTTATCTTCAGTCCGTTCCAGGAGCATCAAATTATCCATGAGACAAGAGTTTAGTCAATGTTCAGTCCAAAATATATCCAAGCTGATTTTCAGAGATCACGATGTGACTTTCAGGGTTTAACTTTGTCCGTCACAAAGCCTGAAGAGCAATCCCACCCACTTTTATTCCTGGTGGGGCGTGCCTCCGTGACTCAGCTCAATCTCTGGCCCTCCCACGCCTCTTCCGTTGCTGCGCACACTTCTTCCTCCGACGCTGCCTGGGATCAAGCCAGGATTCATCAACCTCACTCCCTATCAATTGGTGCTCCGATATGCCTTCCTCCTGGCACATCCCAGGCTGTTCCTCCTGGCCTTCAGATGGAACCTGAGGCATTGCCAGAAAGAAGGGTCCTGGAGAGGGAGGCCTTGTCAGTTCCTCCCCATCACCTTCTGAGTCCTCCTCCTCTGTTAGAACAGGCTCGGGAGTCGGGGTCACAACAAGTACATCAGTTAGTTTGAGCAAACTTTTCATACTGATTTCAACAGAAGAGCCAAGGGCAACCAACACAGCACACACTGGGTTGAAACCAGTCAGTTTGGTCTAGTGATTAAGGCACCAGATTAGAAAGCAGAAGATTGTGAGTTCAAGTCCCACCTTAGCCATGAAAGCCAGATGGGAGACTTTGGGGCCAGTCCCTCTCTCTCATACCAATGCATCACTTAGGGATGTGGTTGTGTGGAAAATAAGAGGAGGAAAGTGTAATGTATATGTTTGCTGTCTTACTTATAACGTAATAATAAAGGCAGGATATAAACAAACCATCTCTGATTTTTTTAAAAAATTCTGCATTAAGAATCTGGAATCTACAAAAAAATTATTTGGGGAAATGGGGAGGATTTTATGTTACCAAAGTCTATAGAACATTCTCTATAGATTTTGAGAAATGTTATACTGTGTTAGATTTATTACTAAATTTATATGCCGCCCATCTCACAGTCCAATAGTATAAATTTACTATTAAATTTATATGCCGTCCATCTCTGCTTCTAAATGTCCAGAAAAGTTGGTGAGCTCCATGTGCCTAACTTTTGATTGCTAATACCTGGCTTACACAATGCCAAATCGGCCTTCTACAAATCTCAATGGATAAAAATTTGCTTTGTAAAGATGAAACCTACTGCTTCACACTCACCTGGTTTATAGTAGCGGTCAAGGATGCTGAGCGTGAGAAATGCCCCATAGCCATGGGCTGCAAAGGGAACTTTCGTTAAAGAGGCCAGATAATCCATGTAGTAAAGGGCAGGACCATCGTGTTCATCGTGGCCAGCGAGGAGCAGGTTGACGTGATAAGGACTCTGCAACAAAACCAAGGGGAGGGATGTGTTATGTATCAATAAACCATGTTGGCTTGAGATAATGTGTGATATAGCCCAAATTATCTGGGGAAGTTAAAACTGAAAAAGAATGAATCAGATTAACACTAACATAGAGTTTGATTTGTGATTGCCATCCTTTAAAGCAGGGGTCCTCAAACTTGGCAGCTTTAAGACTTGTGGACTTCAGCTCCCAGAATTCTCCAGCCAGCTATGTTGGAGTTGAAGTCCACAAGTCTTAAAGCTGCCAAATTTGAAGACCTCTAGCTAAAAAGGAGGCGGAAAAGAAGATGCTCTGGGCGGTGCTTGAATAACAATTGAGGGAAGGATAGAGAAGTCCTGCCCATGTGACCTCTGCGGAAACCATAGAGGCTACGCCGAGGAAGGAGACGGGAGCTGATCTCGCGGGACGTTCCCATGACGTCACTATGCTATGCTAGCTGGAGAATTCTGGGAGTTGAAGTCTACAAATCTTAAAGCTGCAAAGTTTGAAGACCTCTGCTTTAAAGTGTATTATCCCAACACCTTTAGAGACCACCAAGCTGTGAGGATGGGGTGCAGGGTGCACTCCAATGTTCAAGTTAAAAACTGACATTGCCAAAAATTGGCATTTGAATGTTAACCCTCCATAAAGTGGACTGGACAAAGTTGATATTGATTTATTTAATGCTAGATTAGTTGTCATATGTTTAGTACTTCAACCCTTTTGGGATGCTGGACATTACAAATCAGTAGAAATTTTTGGTGTGTTTCTGGGAGTCCCATGTAAGGTTTTAAAATGGGGGTATTTGTAATCCATCATTGCTCCTGAAGGGAGAAAGTTGTGAATTGCTAGTTAATAAATGCAAACAGCCAATTTGGTGGTGTGGTTAAGGCACAGGCTAGGGGAGACCTGTGTTAGGCACAAAACCAGCTGACTCTCCTACCATTAATGACATAACATCAACAACATTTCGAACCTCAGGCACAGAAAAGGAGCAGCAAGGTTTCCTCATTTAAACCTAAAACTCAGAAATCATTGGGAGTATGATTAGACTCCATGGGCTACAGGTTTCTCACCTCCACTCAGGAGGATACGTTTCTTTTAAGATTATTATTAAACCACCAGACTCTGCCGATAAAAGAAATTATTTTCAGGAAAGAAATATGGGAAAAGGTTAGAAGGGTTTGGGACGGAAAGCTGCTCTTCAATCTTGGCATTAATTAGCCCGTGTTAACACTCCTTTATTTACACCTAAGCATCTTGCACATCTAGAAGCCGTCAACAGAAAGTTCTACTGTAATTGGTGTATCAAGTTCCGGACCACAAACATGGCTTCTAGATGTCAACTTTGAGCCGTGTCGGATGTCAAAGCATACATACATAAATGATGCACAAGCTAATTAGAGCCAGACAGCTGTGCAGCAACTTGATTGGGAAGGCTGGTTGGCTACAGGGGACTGCAGAAGGCGTTCCAAGTTCTTTCTTTCTTATGCCTCTTTTCACTTTTCCCCTGGTTTGCAGGGAGAAGTATAGACATGAGGAGCTTACACTTGAGGACAGAAGCTGCCCCCAAATCACCTTCTGCTCTCGTTTGATGCTAATCATAAATTGAATTTACCCGTGCTCTTGAGTTCCTAAGCTGGGTACATTTCCATAAGGTAGAGCTGCTACAGACTAGCAGCTCTGGTGCAATGCACCCAGCACATTGCATAACAAATATATGCAATAAGCCCCATACATTTGTTAAAAAATTCTCTTCTTCTGAACCTGTCAAGGCAAGGACTTCTACCGCTA
Organism: Arizona elegans; assembly: GCA_022577455.1. Taxonomy (NCBI): domain Eukaryota; kingdom Metazoa; phylum Chordata; class Lepidosauria; order Squamata; family Colubridae; genus Arizona; species Arizona elegans. The sequence goes on along the minus strand of JAKOOJ010000011.1, from coordinate 12,919,652 downwards.
AGGCATTTTTAAAGAAGTCACGAATTTCAACGTTTAATTGGGTTGAGGCATGGGGGATGAAGGTGGGGTGCTCCCCGTATTTTACTCTCAACTTTGGGAAAGAAACTAAGATGTATCGTATTTTTCGGAGTATAAGACTCACCTTCTTCCCCCCTAAAAGGGGGTGAAAATTTAGGTGCGTCTTATACACCGAATGTAGCCCCTCCCACCCACTGGCCCCCACCCTTTGGCCTCTGCCTCGCAGCAGTTACCTCCTTGCACAAGCAAACAGCAAGAAAAAATAGCTCCTTTCAGCTTCAGCACAACCTAATTAGCACAAGTTGATTGGATCGGCCTCCCAACTCTCAGCTGATTTGCTCTCAGCTGTTTTGCGAGGGGCTCTGCTGCTTGCTGCAAAGAGGTAAATTGCTGGAGCAGATTTTTTTTTTCCTTGTGCTGCAACCAGGCAAAATTGCTCAGAGACAAAGGGAGATTTCTTTTTCTTCTTTTCCTCACCAAAAAAGGTAGGTGCGTCTTATACTCCGAAAAATACGGTAGGTTTGAAAGCAAACTGTTTAACATATTTTTTTTGGGTGGGGGGAATTGCATGTCTTTTGTTTTTGAAGGTTTCTTCACTTAATTGTTTTAGTGTTTTGTTTTCAACTACGTTTTCAGCAACTTTATCTGCCCTTCTTGAGTGGAAAAGTGGGCTATCCCAAAATAAAAGGGAGCGATTACAAGAGCAACGTTTGTGACATTCCCTAGAGACAAACTGGGGACAAGGCACCAAGATCCCATTGTGTAGGCCTTGGTAATTCCTTAGCAAGAGTGGCCATGCTGGCTGGGGAGATGTGGGATTTGGTAGTTGGAAGACACAAGGCTGGAGAAGGATGCCAGCTTCCCCTTTCAAAGCGTTATTCGGACTACAATACAAAGCCCACCAAGAGGTAACTGAAGTGTCCTAAACTAAGGAAGGATGCAAGTTAAACATTTTTGCCTGGAAAGGAAGAAAAGATAAATAAGCACAGATCAAGACAATATTTACTACTTGAGGAAAGGGTCATATAGATCTAGATTATTTAGTTACGGAAGCTCCCTGCTGTTCCTCTGTATCCTTGGCATGAGCCTGATTTACTTGCTTCTGATGTAGGAGATGACCAGGCTAAGATCGAGGGCAGGGTCAAATGCATCATCAGTTTAGAGCTTTAATGGCAAACCTATGGCACGCATGCCAGAGGTAGCATGAAGAGCCTTCTCTGTGGGCACGTGCACCATCACCAGCTGCTGTTCTGGTTTCCGGCATGCACACGAAGACCAGCTGGCTGGTGCGCATGTGTGCACGTGTTCCGGTTTGGGCACTCGGTGCCGAAAAGGTTCACCATCACTGGTTTAGAGTCTTTACACCCCTGCAAGAGACTGTTAAGGATATTCTTGGCTCATAACCGATGTTGTGGGTTATTGAGCAGAGTACCCTTTGAGTAAACGCATGAAAAGCGACTGGGAGTGGTTGTGAACAATCACAGTTAACATACAAACACACTGAGTTGTTGTAGTCTTTTACCTGGATGGGGAGAAACTGGCTCCGACTCAACCCTTCCAAGATCGAGTGGCTGTGGCTTCTGGGGTCCCGATATAGCCAGCTGGTGCCATCGCTGGTTATTGGGGGCGAGTCATTGGCCCCCACAGAGAGGGCTCGCAATTTGGGCGTCCTCCTGGACGCACGGCTGTCTTTAGAAGAGCATATGACGGCCGTGGCCACGGGGGCTTTTTATCAGGTTCGCCTGATATGCCGGTTGCGTCCCTTTCTGGATTGGGACTCCCCACGCACGGTCACTCAGGCACTCGTCACTTCCCGCCTGGACTACTGCAATGCTTTCTACATGGGGCTCCCACTGGGGTGCACCCGGAGGCTCCAACTGGTCCAGAATGCGGACGCGCGGGGGATTATGGGAGTGACGGCGCTCCCATGTGACACCTCTCCTGCGCAAGCTGCACTGGCTCCCAGTGGTCTTCTGGGTGCGCTTCAAGGTGTTGGTGACCATCTTTAAAGCGCTCCATGGCTTAGGGCCTGGATATTTACGAGACCGCCTTCTGCCACCAATTGCCTCCCACCGGCCAGTACGCTCTCACAGAAGGCCTCCTCAGGGTGCCATCGGCTAGACAATGTCGGCTGGCAACCCCCAGGGGGAGAGCCTTCTCTGTGGCGGCACCCGCCCTCTGGAACGACCTACCCCCAGGGATACGCACGATACCAGACCTTCGGACTTTTAGTCGGGCCCTTAAAACTCACTTATTTCATCTAGCTGGACTGGCTTGATCCCATCCTTTGGTTTTAATTTGAAATTAATTTTAACTGGGTTATTTTAAATTGTGGCCAACACTATTTAATATCTTTTAAACTGTTTTAATTTTTGTATGTTGTGTTTTTACTTTGGCTGTCCACCGCCCTGAGTCCTGCTGGAGAAGGGTGGTATAAAAATCAAATCAAATCAAATCAATCAATCAATCAATAAAATAAATAGTTTTAGAAAAAAGTAAAGCAAAGTCCAAAAACAATCCAAGTCATACACAGATAAGACTAGAGTTAAAAGATCAATCCAGGAATATTTCAAGTACAAAGTCTTCTTACCAGTTGTAGTCATACACAATAAAACAGTTCTTCTTGAGTTTCAAAACAGGAACAAGTTCAATATCAAAACATTCAATAAATAGTAGAAAGCAACATGTAGCTATGATCAAACAGTGATCATGCAGAGAGATCAGGTAGAGAGTTACAGCAAATAAGCAGGTAAAATGGTGCAGTATCCACACAAGCCATGATCCTGACTTCCCTTAAGTACACTGACTACAGAGCTTAGCCAATCAGGATACAAGATGCTGCAATACAGTCTTAAAGCAATATAATACCTTTCTGACTGCAAACATACATTGTTGGTTTATATATTGCCTGAACAACTAGTTAGACAAATAACCATTTCCTAACAGAGATCTACGTCCAGCCACCCCTTTAACGTCCACTGACTCCTATCTGATGCCAGTTTGCCTTGATCATTAGTACAGGGGTCCCTAACCCCCAGTCTGTGGACCGGCACTGGTCCATGGTATGCCAGCAACCGGGCTGTGCAAACAAGTGAAGCCCCATCCGCGGTATATAGACAGCAGGCAAAACCAGACTTCCTCCAGTTCCTGGAAAAAAACTTTCTCCATGGAACCGGTTCCTGGTGCCCAAAAGATTGGGGGCCACTGCGTTAGTAGTTCAGATTCTTGTGGATAGCATGAAATAAACTTGTAGTACTTTTCAATTCTATCCTGGTTCCTGACTTCTGGCACCTGACAGATCTGGTCTGCCTTCGCTGACAAGGTGGGTACATGTTGACTTGCTGGGAAAAAATATAGCTGGTCCTCAGGGTGTTGTAGCTGAGTAACAACTGAAACTTCAATTAAATATTGCTACCTGCCTGTAAACTGTGAACCCTAGCAACAAACATAAAGATCCACTTTGGATTTTATAATTACAAGTTATAATTACAACGATTGATATTTTTTTAAAGGGCAGTTAGGAAAGTTTCAACTTGTGGGCGGGCAGGTTAGAAGGGAAGATTCAGGCAGAGTATTTAGAAATAACGTCAGTACAATGCTGAAAAAATGGGGGAAGGGACTGCAATCTCTACCCCATTATTCTGGTTTAAAATAACAACAGTGATTAGAAAGAGCGTGACATCCTTCAACATTTACAACTGGAAGGAACAGTGGTGACAACCACACTGCCAACACACGCAGCAAAATTGGTGACAAATGATTGGGGGGGGAAGAGACTGGCATCTGACATCTGGCGGAAGTCAAAGTCGCAAGCGAGAGGAAGAAAAGGGAATAGGGGTGCGAGGAAGGCATCCCACCAAGCGTGGACAATCAGCAAGGAGCTGATAACCTGCCTTTGGATCCAGGCCAGGCTGAGCCACCTATAATTAAATGCTTCGTAAGAAGCTACATTTGACTGGGGAGTGGTAATGCCCGCGTTGAGAAAGAGAGGGAATGGCATCCTGCTATTCTTGATGCAACCTCAACAGTCACCTTTGCATTCTCAGAGATCAATAGGAAGACAAGGACCAAAGAAAATGCAGAACTCCTAATTTGTATTTGGAAAGAAACTGCATTTCCAAACAGATGTAGACTCTCCTCGGTTTCCAGGGACTCAAATGATTCAAAACCAGCAAGAACCAACTTAAATCCAAACTCTCTGGATTTGTGATGATACAACGTTAATTGCCCCATGTGGGGCTTTGGGACAAGCATAGCATGTAAAAGCATCCTCTGGCTGATGAGATGCCCAGAGATTATCTATGGGTTTGTTTGTTTGTTTGTTTGTTTATATATATATATATTTGATTTATATGCCGCCCTTCTCCGGAGACTCAGGGCGGCTTACAATGCGCTCAGCAATAGCCTTCATCCTTTTTGTATATTTATACAAAGTCAGCTTATTGCCCCCACAACTGGGTCCTCAATTTTCCTACCTTAGAAAGGATGGAAGGCTGAGTCAACCTTGAGCCTTGGCGAGATTTGAACCTGCAGTAATTGCAGGCAGCTGGTCTTAATAACCAGCTTAATAACAGGGTGCCTTAGACCACTGTACTACCAAGGCTCTTTATTTATTTATTTATTTATTTATTTAATTTCTATACCGCCCTTCTCCCGAAGGACTCAGGGCGGTGTACAGCCTGATTAAAAGCACAAAGACAGACAAAATTTAAAAACAATTAAAATTATTAAATGATAGGCCCAATTATAAAACCCCAAATTTAAAATCTCATATTTAAAACCAATTAAAATCTTTACATTGATAGCCCAGCCTGGCGGAACAACAAGGTTTTGAGGGCACAGCGAAATACACGGAGATCAGAGATTTTACGAATTTCTGGGGACAGTTCATTCCAAATTTTGGTTTGGAGCAACAGGGGTCTTTCTCTGCTTCAGTCCCTTGGTTACAGGTGTCCATAGGTACTCAGTTTCTGTATCATCGATAAATGTAGGATTCTTGAATATCTTCTCAATACAGGAGCCAGCCAGAATGAATGTGTTGTGAAGTGTAGATTCACATCCATATGCATGCCCAAAAACATTGCTCACACAAGCACATCCTAAGGCTAGCAAAAACCTCAAGTGTGGCCTCACGGCTCTTCAAAAAGTAGGCATTGAATTCTAAGCCCAGACACAGGGAAAACACTTGTATTATACTGTAATATATTAACTGCATATAATTAATTTTATCATAAAGATAAATATATTTAATGTCATTTTGCTTTCAGCCACATTTTTTTCTATTTCCTGGTCTTGCCTATTTCTTTTAGCTCCTGGGACATACCGTATTTTTTGCACTATAAGACGCTCCAGCCCATAAGATGCACTTAGCTTTTGGAGAGGAAAACAAGAAAATGGTTTTGTTTCGGCCACAAAAAATTTGCATGGATTTAGCTAAACCTTTTAAGACTTATCTTTGGTTGCCTCTTGTAACATGCTATTATACAGAGTAACAGAGCTTGGAGATCTTCTAGTCCAAACTCCTGCTCAGGCAAAAGCTCTTGAAGCTACGGAAGAAATTTCCCGTAGGTGAAGCTGTACCCACAATGGATTTTTTTCTCCTGGGACCCGGGTCTATTCTGTTGCTGCCGCCTACTGCTGCCGCTCATTGCCGCTGCCTATCGGTGGTTGGATCAGCCTCCTGGAATACTGCCGATTAGCTGTTCCAGGCGGGGATCGCCACCACTTGTTGCCACCGCTGACGTGGTGAACAGCAGTGGTGGCAACAGGCGACAGTGTTCCATGCCGCCTGGAACAGCGATCAGTGGTATTCTGGGAGGCTGATCCAACTGCTGGTAGGTAGCGGTGGCGAATGGCGGCGGCGGCAGTGACAGGACGTTTGCCACCGTTGCCTGTCGCCATACCAACCTGCTCCCTCCCTGCTGCAGCCCGGTCTGTGACGCAATATTTCCTCCATAAGACACACAGACATTTCCACCTACTTTTTGGGGGGTGGGTGGGAGAGAGTGAGTCTTATAGTGCAAAAAATACAGTAATTGCAAAACCAAGCACGACCCTTGACTCTAAGCCCTCTAAAATTTGTGTAATGGGCTGTGGGGATGACCTTGAGGGACCAAGGGAAGAGATGCTGCCAAGTGAACTATCAGACAAGGGGAAGTAGAGCCCACAATTATTCAACAGGCCAAAAAAAAAAAAAAAACCTAGGAAGATGCCATCTTAATGGATCAGGCTGTTAAGGAGATGGCGGGAGATTTGTATTTTCAGACTTGCAAGATTCTTTTAAGCAGCCTTGCAAATACAATTGGTTCATCTGGTCATGTTTCCTGTCTGGTTTACTTGGAAAGACTGACAATTTGCTTGATATTTGCAACATTCCAGTTTGTGGGAAAGTTACCATTTGTCGTGTGAGAATCTAAAAGAAACAAGGTTCATGAATTGGCAAGCAAACAACCCAAAAAGAGCAAGCCTGCTTAAATCCATATAGCGTAAGTTCCCAAGTAGAAAACAGCTACTGAAAAATGACTTCTTAAGGACTGAGAAAAGGAAAGAATACCATTAAGCGCAGAGGGAAGTACCTTATTGGTCTTAAAAATCTTAATAGGGACCACTTAGTATTATATCATTATATACATTATATTATATCTAGGGATGCAGTGGCTCAGTGGCTAAGACGTTGAGCTTGTCGATCAGAAGGTCGGCAGTTCAGTGGTTTGAATCCCTACCGCTGCATAATGGGGTGAGCTCCCATTACTTGTCCCAGCTTCTGCCAACCTAGCAGTTTGAAAGCACGTAAAAAATGCAAGTAGAAAAATAGGGACCCCCTTGGTGGGAAGGTAACAGCGCTCCGTGCACCTTCGACATTTGGTCATGCCGGCCACATGACCACAGAGACGTCTTCGGACAGTGCTGGCTCTTCGGCTTAGAAACAGCCCCCTAGAGTCAGGAACGACTAGCATGCATGTGCGGGGGGAACCTTTACCTTATATTATATATACAATATCTAGTTGGGAGGAAATGATAAATTGTGGAAAAGAGAAAACCCAAGAACATTAAGACAGAATGTACATTTACAGAATGTACAGAATGTGACATTTAGATCTTAAGAAATTGTCGTGCATGTATCCTAATGTTCAACCAAAATGTTGGAGATGTGATTGCTTAGATGCTACATATTATCATATATGGTGGACCTGCAAGAAAGTAAAGGCTTTCTGGATAAAAATTTGGTGGGTTATGCAAAATGTTCTGAAGAAAAAAATCCAATTTTCTCCTCAATTGTTTTTACTGGGTATAGTTAAGGGCTTCTCAGTGGGTGAAACAAAATTGATATTGTATATGGTGACAGCGGCTAGGTTATTGATCGGTCAATATTGGAAAAGGGATGTTATGCCTACAATTCAAGAATGGACTTTGAAGGTGGCCAGTTTTGCAGAAATGGCAAAGATATCAGCATACTTAAAAGACCGGACTCAAGAGACTTATGCATGGGAGTGGAAGAAATGGATAGATTATGTGCAGAATAAATACCAAACTAGGAAGTACCAGATAGCTTTTAGCTGAATGTTGTGTAGAAATGTATAGTATGTAAGGGGTACAATAGCTTAATATTATGAATAAAATGTATAGTACACAGGGGGGAGAATAGGAGGGTGGTAAAGTATGATATAATATAATGTGGACGGATTTCACCTTGGGGAAATCATGGGAGGAGGGGAGGGTTGGGGAGGGTGGGGGGGGTAAAAATGGGGAAAAAATTGTATTTGTAAAACTTTTTCAATAAAAAAAAAAAGACAGAATGTACAGAAAAGCCAATGAGATTCAGCCCAATGTAACCTGATGCACAATGAATGAAGGGGGAAAGTGTTGACTTTATCTATACTGATGGCTTCATCTTTATTTTCTTTATCTATATTCTATCAACTTTATATTCACTGATGGCTTCAAATCATCCAATCAAGCATCCTCCAGATTATAAAAGCTCACTGTTCTTTTTCTTTTCTGCATATAATAATCTTGTAAACTAGTAACTGCTGTAAAGAAAATTGGAAGCTACTTCTTTATATTTTCCTTTTTCCCCTTATTTTCTATAGTGTTGGCTTTGTTTTTTTTTTCCCCTTTTTTTCTTTCTTCTAAATATTACTTTATGTTTAGTTTTTATATTTAAAGTTTAATAAAGTTACACTAAAGTAAGAATTACTAGTCAGCCTGGGCATTCACAAGGCACACCTAAGAATACTGCCCAACGTATCTGGAGAACATTAGGCCAGATGAAGTGGGTCTGAATACGGAGCATCTCACCAGGAAAATTATCTTGAAGATATTGCAAGCGCTTAAAGGCAAGTTTCGGGGGGAGGGGGGGAAGAGGATCTGTTGTAACTGAAAGGTCAATTTTTTTGCCTGAGAAGACTGCTCCTTTTCCCTCCATATCTCTCAAAAACATTACTTCTCTTCTTTGCCATTTTAATAATAACACAGCTCTTTAAAATTAAGAATTTGAGGAAAGAGCCATCAAACTCTTGAAGCTCCTCTGGATTATAAAGCAAGCTAAAATGTGTGGTTTACCGTTTCTTCTTACTACAATGTAGCGGAATAAATATCACTGGCTACATTTGTAGATAAAACCTCGCTCCTGTGCTGTTGATTGAAAAGAAGTTTTTTTTTCCTTTTTTAAGGGAAAGTTCTTTCGTTTTCTATTTCTTCTCTCTTTTTTGCTAAATCTTGTCTGTGTGGGAAATGGCATCGGGATTTACATAGCTGGACAAATGGGGGGGGGGGACTTCCCCTCTCAAGAAATTGCGCCAACAAATTTCAACTCTCCAGCGTCAGAAACCCGATTTTAATATATTAGAATTTATCCTTGAAAAGATTGTAAGAAGGGATGAGATTGTGAACCAGCAACTTGAAAAATTTAAGCAGGAAATTAAAGAAATTGGTGAATTGGTGAAATCAAAGTTTGACTTTTTGAATCAAAAGATTTTAAAAGCTGCTAATGGTTTATCAGGCTTTCTGATTCGGGTGGATGCAAAGACTAAATTATTAGAGTCTAAAATGAAGGAAATTGAGGAGAATTTGGATGACATGACTCAAAAAATTAAAAAGGATTTGATAAACACTCAGGATAATAGCTCGGAAGACAAATCTAAAATGGAGACTGACCAAAAGATTGGTAATGAAGAAAATGTACAACAGAGGATTGAAAGAGAAGTTTTAATGATTCAATATAATTTTACAGAATATGCAATTAGACTGAGAGGTTTGCAGGAAAATAATAGAGATGATCTAAGGAAAATATCTTCTGAAATTCTGGCTGGGATCTTAAAGGTTCAACCTGATGAAGTGTATTGCAGGATTGATAGAATTTACAGAATAAACTCCTGGTTGGCAAAGCAAAGGCAATTGCCTAGAGATGTGGTGATCTATTTTACAGATAAAGAAATTAGGAATAATATTGTGCAGAACTCTTTTAATTCTACCTTGCAATTTCATGGAAGAAAGATTTGGATTTTTAAGGAGCTCCCGCCCAAGATGTTAATGGAGAGGAAGAAATTTGGCTTTCTAGTGACTGAATTAAAAAAAAGAAATATCCTATTCAGGTGGGACACCCCAGTTGGCCTAATATTGAGATATCAAGGAATAAGATATCAATTGCATACTGTTGAAAAAGCGGAAGATTTTTATCAAAAAATTTTAAAAATGAATTTAACACCTTTAGGCATAATACAGGATAAGCAAAAGGAGTTGGAAACAAAAGGAAAACATCAAATTACAGAGGCTGTGATGGATAAATTGTCTTTGGACTCCCTGGATACCCCAGCTGGACTGTCTATAAATAAGAGAGCAGTGTCATCCGACTCCAATGTGATGAACCATCAAGTCACAGACAAGTGCGCAAATCAATCAGTTGATATACAAGTGACGGAGAAGAAAGATGAGATGATAAAACTAACCCAACAAGAACAATACATAAAGCAGAATGAAAATCAACTAGCTGACACACAATTGGTAGGCAAGAAACGAGGATGGAAATTCAACCCGGAAAAGAAAAAGAAAAGAAATAGATCGCATAGAAACAGCAATTTCTAAACCATGCAACAGTGATGCCAGGGACTTTAAAAAATGAATGAATATTTGAAAAGATAGTGGAGGCGAACAATTGTCTGATACTATCCTGAGGATTGTGGCAGATCTCTGCAAGGCCATGATTTTGGGATGTGAAAAGAGCCTCACTTTGTTGGATTTGAATCATCTAAAAAAAATTTTTTTTTTTTTTTTGGTAAATATATTATAATCATTTTGAGTTATAAGGCAGGAGAGTTTCACCGGGGCATGCAGAAGATCTGGATGTTACTCAGTAGGATGATGGGAATTAATAATCCTGATGAATACCACAACTATAACCATATGGATATAATTATAATTATAATGTCACTCGGGTGGTTGTTTTTGCTTTTATACAGATGCGAGGATATCTACTACTGATGGGGGCAGAAGATGACTGGAGATTTTGAACAAACTGTTGCACCAGCATGTTATTTTACCCTATTATGGGTGATGGATTTAACAATCCAGAGGAAAGACATCAAAGAAGATACTATATGGATTATAAATTTAAAGTTATTGTTTTTTCCTTTTTTACAAAATGGAATGCATATATAGATATGTGTATATCTTAGTAATGTGGGCAGTGGATTATATCTAGAATTGTACTGCATGATTTTGTAGGAATTGAAGGGTTGAAATAGGTTAGTTTACTGATTGATTAGTTTAAGAAAAAGGATTCTTAAGTCATATATTTAGGGGAGTGGAGGACTTAACAATTCAGTGGAAAGATACTAAAGAAGATATATTTTTTTCTCTTTTTTTTTCTTCTTTTTATAAAATGGGATGCATATATAGATATGTGTATATTTTAGTAAAGTGGGTAGTGGATTATATCTAGAATTGTACTGTATGATTTTAAGTCGTATATTTAGAGGAGTGGAGGAATTGGACAGAATTGAATAAATGTTAAATTTGGATGCAGGGAGAAGGTCGATTTAAAATGTTATATTAATATATATAAAAGATTAAAGGTTAAATTGTAATAATACTCAATAAGCTTAACATGTTAAGGGTCAGTATTTCGAGAAGGGATTAAGGGAAAGGAAAGATATTATGTATGTAACTAGTTATGAAACAGCCTATTGTTGTGAAGAAGTCACAGGGGGGGTTGGGTGGAAAGGGTGGGTTAGGGAAGGGGGGGGAAAAAGGGGGAAAAACTTGTATTTGAAAACTTTTTCAATAATAAAAAAAAAAAATGTGTGGTTTTGTGAAACAAATGGGAGCACCCAACATACTTTGAGGGAAGCTGTAACATGAAACAGATTGCCCTATCAAACTTATGCATCTTATAAAAAGGACCAGCAATGTGCTTTGACATTTTAGCTCAAAAACTGTCAGGCTCAATTAGAACCCAATCCATTTCAGAGGCCACAAAGAGCTCCCCCAGAAATGGCCAAGTAGGGCATGAGAGCATTGGTCTAACCCATGAGTCTCCCATTGACTATTAACCAAGATAGCAGACCCAACTATCTTCAGAGGGCTCTAAAAGCCTCCCAGAACTTGTCTGGGCTCCAACTCCCATCAGTCAAAACCAATATGGCTAAAGTCTAGGGAGAATGGGAACTGTAGTACCTGATAGTTCCACTCCTGTTTTAACCTTTAAAGTCTTTCAAATAGTTAGCTGTTCTCAGGGAAGTATTATGAAGAAAACCTACAACCAACCAAATTTTCTGGGCAACTCCAAATCAGGACTGCGCGTAGCCACTGAGTGGCATTTTGTGGCCAATACACATATGCAAATATAAACAGATGCCTTTCTCTCTACCCAGGCCAGCAAATGTGTAATATTATTTACTTCTGGAGTTAATTATTGTTGGTTTACTAGCTATAACCTAGTATTTAACATGGACAATAGAAAATTACCAATATTTAGCATGGGCAATATAGAATTACAAACCACAAAACAAAATACTATAAATAAGAAACATTTGCTTGCACATGGAAAAGGCAAATGTTCACAGTGTGTAAAATGCTGGTATGAATTCACAGAGAAGAAAATTAAAGGCAGCAAGAGATCAATCAAGCTGGGGCAGGGGATGCCAAATTGGAAAAGTTGCCATTTTCATATCTGGGAAATAAATTGATGCGGGTGAAATCTCAATGTCCCGGTTCCAAGAATACGACTCCTCTAATTCTCCTCATTTTATAACAAACGTGGAAAGTCATTGGGGGTGGGGGGAACCATTTGGGGCATTTCCCAGTCATTCACATGAAAAGATTTGCAAAGGAACTTTCCATTTGTTCATTCCAAGTTTATGAAGAGAGAATCTGCTGAAAAGGAAAGCTTACCTGGTCCTACAAAGCTATTAGGCATAGCAAACAACTTGAAAACCGTCAGAGCTTTTAGGTCCCTCTCATGCTCCCCCCCCTCTTTACATATATACACCCATATAGGTACACATTCACCAACCCCTGCAGGATGAAATAGGATGGGAATTACTGATAAGAAAAAGGTGCATGCAGGTGTAATGTTAAACTAGTTACCAACAATGACCGGCTGGGTAGGTGTGGCGGCGGGGGGTGGTGGTGGTCATGTGACCGGTGAGTGACATTGAGTTGGCCACGCCCACCCAGGTTTTGTGGCTCCCGGTCTTTTCTTTTCTTTTCTGTGGGAAACGGGTCCAAATGGCTCTTTGAGTATTTAAGGTTGCAGACCACTGACCTAGTGAGTTGCCATTATCCCCTCACCCCCACAAACCAATTTTTTAAAAAAATTTGGAATCATTAGAAAATAAACTGAAAATAACATTGCCCATAACAGGACTTTATATATATAACCCACAGCTAGATTACACACAAGTCAAGCAATTGCAGGCCTTCCTAAAATATATTGTAGAGATTGGAAGATGAAAAAAACCCACCAGGATTCTCCAATGCTATCAAGTGCCAATCAGGATTTGCCTTTTATTCAGAATGCAAAGCAGGGCAATGCTAAAAGAGGAAGGCCTCTCCCTCCCTGCTGCACCAAAGTGGCAAGACTGTGGTGTCAAAGTGCACCGTTTGCTGGAGGGCCCTGCCATCTGCAAGGGCGCCACATTTCATCTCCGGTAAACAAACACATCTGCTTCTGCCAGTGTCCTCCCTGCTGCGTAGCCCATCTGGAGCAGGTAAGCTAGAAGGCAAACTCAGCCGTGGAAGGAGGGGAGGGGAAGGGAAGGGAGAGCGAGAGGCAGGATCAGGCCTCCAGGGACCTGGCATGCAGAGGAAGGGGACACGGTCTCACCATGTCACATCCTGCTAACCCGGCTTTGCCAAGCGGCATTGTTAAATTGCCTTCGTTAGTGAAGATGCTCCAAGCCCAGTGTCACCTGGCCCATCTGCTCCAAAGGTCACGTGAACCTGCAAGGCCTTGGAAACAGGCAGCTGGGAGAACATTTGGGAAAAGACCAGTAATTGTATGCAGACACATCCTTGCAGGGGGGGAAGGGTGAAAGGGGAGCAGTGGAGATCTTCCTTACAGCCTAGGAGAAGGAGAAGGAGAAGGAGAAGGAGAAGGAGAAGGAGAAGGAGAAGGAGAAGGAGAAGGAGAAGGAGGAGAAGGAGAAGGAGAAGGAGAAGGAGAAGGAGAAGGAGAAGGAGAAGGAGAAGGAGAAGGAGAAGGAGAAGGAGAAGGAGAAGGAGAAGGGGGTCGTTTGTAGGATATTCCTTCCTTGATGCTCCTTTTCTTAAGACCTAAGGAGAACGGGAAAGATGACCTGCGGAATATATAACAGCAGGAAAAAATTGGCCAGGTTGCAGGGTGGATAAAAATCAATGATTTTTTTTTATTTAAATCGGATTTTTTTGATTTTTATTGAATTTATTTTAATAAAAAACTTTTGGGGTAAAAATCTATCGTAAGATAGTTTTCTATTTAAGACACATAAATAATTTAGTTTATTCAGCATGAAATGGAGCTTAGTTATGTAGCAGAGGCTGTATATTCTGCAACACTGGGACTATCGGTGAGTCAACAGTGGGTCAAAGGAGTAGCAGAGATGACAGTTGCTCTTTAAAAATTATGATTTAAATCGAGTTGATTTAAATCAAGCCTTTTTACTAGTGATTTAAATCATGATTTAAATTGTGATTTAAATCGACTCGATTTAAATCAAATCCACCCTGCCAGGTTGGGGTTCGTTTGAAAATCGAGAGACCAAGTCAAATGACAAGCCGGTTTCCCAAAATGAAAGTATTATTCTGCAGAAAAATTAGAATTCAACAGAAACACAGAAACAAACAAACAAATAAAAAACTATTAGGAAACCTGAACTCAAGGACATAATTGATATTTAGAAATTAAACTGTTTTTTGGCCTTAATCACAGGAAGGACAGGGATTGCTAACAATCCAATTTGCAAATTAGATTTTAAGAAAGATATGGTTATCAAGGCAGAAGTTAGTATGAGCTGAGTGATGGCTGTATTGTAAAATTACACTCATCGCACAGTCCAGATCAATTCAGCAGCAAATGACCTTCACACTTGCATGTGTCTACCTCCTCCCCTCATATGCTCCAGTTCTCCACCCTGAGTTATGAAAATGGCAGTTCGGGTCAAATAAAAGTTCCAACCCTAATATGAGGGTGGCAAACCATGGTTTGGTCAGGCCAGGGAGTGACCGTAGGAAACAGTGCAGAGCACCAGATTGAGCCAAAGTAGTGGGCTTGAAAACAACGTCTTTGTTCAAGGAGATGCTGGACCAATGATGGCTAACCTTTTTGCCATCGCGTGCCAAAAACGGGGGAGGGGGGGAGAGGGGGGGTACGCGCATGTGCCCACTGCATTTACTCTAGTGCTGACACCCACACCCATAATTCAATGCGCCCCGCCCCTGCACATGCGCGCGTGACCCCTCCGCACTCCCTCCACTTTTGGCATGCGATGGCATGGGGGACCCAGTAGGCCTGTTTTTTGCCCTCCCCAGGCTCCAGAGGCTTTCTAGGAGCCTGAGAAGGATGAAAACAGCCTTCCCCACATACCCCCGGAGGCCCTCCGGAGGCCGGAAACAGCCCGTTTCCCGACTTCCAGTGGGCCTGGATAGCCTGAAAATCAGCTGGCCAATGCGAGCATGCGCGCTGGAATTGAGCTAAGGCAATGCTCGCGTGCCTATAGATATGGCTCCGTGTGCCACCTGTGGCATGCGTGCCATAGTTTTGCTATCACGGTGCTAGACAGTCACTGCCTTAGATGTCTTAATTGGGATTCCAATACTGAGCAACGGGCCTAAACTGCCCTTCTGAATCTATGATTCTATAAACCTGACTTCTGCAAGGCTGGACAGGAAGTGGTCCTCAGTCAGGAATAAAAGACTGGCCAGCTTGCCATGCCATCCCAGGTGGCAAACCCTCTTCCTTCTCTGCCTCTGAGCCTCATGGAAAAGCTGATCACAATTAAAGAACATTAGATAACTGGTGATCAATCAATATCTCAACCCTAACAATTTCAACAGAATGAAAGAGAAATAGCAATAGCAATTAGACTTATATACCACTTCACAGTGCTTTGCAGTCCTCTCTAAAGGGTTTACAAAGTCAGCCTATTGCCCACAACATTCTGGACCCTCATTTTATCAACCTTGGAAGGCTGAGTCAACCTTGAGCTGGGGAGAACTGAACTGCCGAACTCCTGGCAGCTGGCAGTCAGCAGAAGTAGCCTGCAGTACTGCATTCTAACCACTGCGCCACCATGGCTTTATCTAACACAATTGAGGGTCAAGAAATATATAAGAAAATCAACAGATTAAAACATAGTTGTTTTTTTAAAAGGAGGCAGTTTCTTGTAAAAAGACTAAGAAAACTATTCTGACACACCCAGATTGTGTATATATATATATACAAAGACCATCTTTTAACAATATTTATTATATTGCCATATTTATTTGAAGCTTCATGTTCAGGTTTTACATCAAACAATACTGCTCTACTTTATTGTATTAGCTTGTCTCTGGAAAGAAATTAACCAGAATCTGCTGGTTTGCTTGAGAACTGAAGGCCTTATTTCAGCTTTTTATGGTTTAATTACTTTCTTTTATTTGAGGTTGTTAGTGTGTAGTTAGGGGTGGTGGATGGGGATTATGTTTTGCTTTGGAAGTGCTGGATTTGAAAAGAAGCCTTATAATAGCAAAAGCAGGATGGCATAATGAAGCACTTGACAAAATTATTTGTCTATTCATATATCTATGCCTGCATGCAATCTATATGGCCACCCAACTCAAACTATGTTGTTCTGGAAGGTGCACAAACCAAACCAACCATAAATAATGAATCAAAATGATCCATGAAAACATACTAAGCAATAAAACAGAGCTTGGCATTTGCTTTACAGGCCATCCCAAATGTCTCATGCTTTGCCTTCAATTCCACGCAAAATAAAAATTAAGAGGCACAATATTTTCAAAGATAAAATTGGAAATACAGTAAGTTAAATCAATCAATCAATGTGCCAGGCGAGCCTGGGCTATGAGGGGGATGAACATAAATGCCAATGGAGCAACAATAACATGCACAGATGTGCAGGTGAAAAAGACAGATGTTAGGACAGCTTGAGAAATGAAAAAAAAAAAGATGGCATCACAAATGAAAAATAATAATCTCATAATGTACTGATTGTACAAGAATAGGCAACATTTTGATGGCTAGATGCCATACATTGGTTTCTCGGGAAGGCAAGGATTACTGTGGGCAAGGCAAAGGTTCTAGTTTACAAGCCAGGTGTGCTCCCTGGAACAATGATTGTCTATACCGTCTTTCCCCAAAAATAAGACACTGTCTTATATTTTTTTGAACCCCGAAATAAGCGCTTGGCCTCATTTTTGGGGATGTCTTATTATTTTGGGGCACGTGGAGCAAGACGGGGCTCCTTTTGCCGTCTTACCTGATTTCCAGCTCTGTCTCCCTAACCAGAGGAAATGGCAGGGACCAGCTGCGCATGCATTTAAATATTTTCGGGGCTTATTTTCAGGGAGGGGCTTATTTTTTGGGGGAGGCATTTTTAGCGCATGTGCTCAAAATTGGGCTTATTATCAGGGGATGTCTTATTTTAGGGGAAACAGAAGTATATAACTAAATTAATTCTATCTTGAAAGTGCAAAGAACAAAATTCGGAGTGAGTTGCCAATGAAAAGACCATTTACAAGCATGTGTCTTTTTTCACTCTATTTCCAGGTTCTGTCATTCTGCTGCTCCCAAACTGCCATGTCCTGCGCATGGAACATCTCAATGCTTCCAACCCCTGATGCTTTTTACCCCCTTGGAATGATGAACCCTTTTATAGGTAAGATCGTTTCAAGCTGAGAATGGGGGTGCATGCAAGGACACACATTTTGGCACATCGGAGGGCTACGCTGGCTAAAACAAAGGATACCTTTTTCACAGCAATAAGGCCAGTGAGGTTGGAAGCTCCCAAGGAAGGCATGAGAGCGACAGTGGCCTTTGAGGGTTACCAATATGAAGCATCTACTGTTATACTATTGCAATGCAGGATCTGTGTCGTTCATTTTACTGCAGGGATTGCTTTGAATCTGCTGAAGGTAACGTATGGATGCATAGGGACCTGATCTGCAACTAAACAAAGGCCAGGAAGATTTTGCAACTCCTTCCAAACTAAAAACTCACAAGAGCACAAAGAGTGGACACAGCTGGGTTGAGACTACTGATCTAGCTGATTTCCTCCACAAATGGATGACTGGCAATTACTGGAATTGACACCCAGTAGATCTAGTGCACAGACTGGTTTACCCTGATCGAGTCTTGAGTTTTCACCTGTAAGATGACAAAAGTTTAACCTGGGCCCTACTGCCTGCCTCAGAATTATCCTCTCCATGGAGCCATGGGCCCTACCTCCTGTAAAAAAAAACAACCAACCATTTCTAAACATGAGGCTAATCATAGGCAATTTCCATTTTTTTATTTGGTTTTTTTCCTGCCCTGCAGCATTTAGTCATGAGTACGCACATGCTTGTATTTATTTTTCTTAAAAGGGGGGATAGTACACCAACCATATCAGAAGCAGCTGGGAGAAAAATGCTGGATCGAGGAATTTAGGGGAAGGAGGAAAGTGGACATAAATGCTTTCTTTGTCTTTCTACAGCCCCGGCTCAGAACAGGTGTTTTGTAGTGGCTGCAAGCTCAGGATGGTTTGAATCATGTCCCCACCATACACTGTCCAGGAAGTTTAGAAAGCCACATTCTGACTCTTAGTCTACAGTAAGAAGACTGTTCTTTCCTACTTTACAGATGTGTTAACCTTGCAAGATTAAGTCATCTTTCAGATGGATGTTGCAGCAAATAAACCAGGTTTGTTTTTTTAAAATTTGATTTATATGCTGCCCTTCTCCGGAGACTCAGGACGGTTTACAATGCGTTAAGCAATAGCCTTCATACTTTTGTATATTTATACAAAGTCAGCTTATTGCCCCCACAAACTGTGTCCTCACTTAACCTATCTTAGAAAGGATGGAAGGCTGAGTCAACCTTGAGCCTGGTGAGATTTGAACCTGCAGTAATTGCAGGCAGCTGTGTTAATAACAGGGTGCTTTAAACCACTGTACTACCAAGGCTATTTGAGCTTAAGATCTTTCAGCACCTTCCATATATAATGGAGGAGACTCAGTACTTAAAGTTGCCAAGTTTGAGTAAAACTGGGTTAGAACAATCCACGGTATCTAAGTATTCAGAGCATCATTTCAATTGTGGCAACTATGCCTTGGGATCCTCCAATACTCGCTGTTTGAGGAAGTTGTGTAACATTCTCAGAGACTCTTCCCATCCTGCTTACAATCTTTTTGGACTGTTGCCTTCTGGCAGAAGATACAGAACAATTAAAACTCGGACCACACGTTTTCTGAAGAGTTTTTATTCCAGAGCTATAACTGCACTCAACAATGAACTAAAGGGCCACCATTAGTGAGCTGTTGGACAGCATTACTTGGTCTGCTGTGTGGGTGTTTGGATGGTTTAGGGTGGGGAATTTGTGGTGGGTGGGGGGGTGTTTGGGGATTGTTATGTGTGTTGGACCTGGTCTTTGGGTGTTAAATGAATTTTGTTGTATGGATATATTGTGTATACACATACAATGACAATGAAGTTATTATTATTATTACAATGACTGCATTTTAGCCCCATGCTAATCAAGGAGCCCAATCAAAGCCCTCATTTGCTTTTAGAACTTTATTACAGAGTTCTTGGGCCAGAACCTGATCTCCACACTTTTGGCTTAACATCCCTACAATTAGCACATCGGAATAAAGGAGACAAAAACCAAATTCCAGATTTAAGCGCTTTTGTTCAGCTTCTTTAAGTATACAGAAGCCTCGGACTTTACTTTTCATTATGGTTTCTTAAAAACTATTTATTTACACAAATTATCTCTTATGATTCTAGGAGGCTCACAACAATCCATTAAAAAAAAGTACTTCTCCCCAGATAGCAAACTAAGCAGCCTCCCTGCTCAACCCCCAAACTATTCCAACGCTCAAGGGGAGAGTCAGGCTTTCACAGTTGCCCAGAAGGCTAAAAATCACTCAGATTTCAGGTGGGAAGCCATTTGTGATACATTGGATTATAAACAGCAATCTGATTTGAAATAGGCCATCAGTTCATTACCTCTGTCCTGTATACACAAACTTCTCTCAGGTGGTGCCCTCTGGAACCGTTGGTGGTTTATATCTAACATACCTTCTGTTACCATTCAAGCCTTCCCACAATCTCTCACAGATGGCCTTAGCCATGATTGTTATTTGTTGTCAATTGCCACCTTTAACTGCAACATCCTCAAGATCCTACTGAAGCAGGAAGTCCTTCGAAAATGACACATAATGTGTTTCTCCAAAAAGACAACCTACCTTGAAAAGAAGCCTACATGTTTTTGAACGCATGCAATCAAATTAAGTCCCACCCACAAAATTAGCCCTAATTAAGACCCCGCCCACCTCGGGGTGTAGAGGGTGGGACGAGGCACATAGGTAAAAAATAAACTAGGGTGGGGATGGGGGTGGTGGAGCTGCCCTACTTACCAGGCCTCGCACACCCTGACGCCTGCCTCGCCTTCTTCTGTGGCCGCTCAACGCCACTCACACACATTGCCCCGGCCTCCGTTTCACCTTCAGATGCGTGCCAGAAGATAACAGAGCTTCGGATCGATCCGGGGCAATGCGTGCGAGTGGCGGCAAGTGGCCGCAGAAGTGGGCCTGCAGCAGACTCCTGCTGGGCGAGGCTGTCGGTACCACTGCCACAAAGTGAGTCAATAATTAGAACCCTCCAAAAGAAGGCCTAGCTGTTTTTTTGTGGGTCAAAAGAAAATAAGACCCGGCCTTCTTTTTGGAGAAACACGGTAGCTATTACAAAGAATCATAAAATAATAAAAGACTAAAGCCAGTTTTAAGTACCCAGGTTGTTGACTTATGGAAACTGAAACTTAATGTATTGGGGAGGGACCAGGTTGTAGACAGTTCCCTTCAAGCAGTGACAGAATTGAAAGAAATGAACAGTTGGATCTTAAGATAAAGTTACAGGAGGAACCCTCCTTCTTGGTGGCCATCTGTATTTTCAATAAGCCTCATAGTAAGATCAGCAACAATGTAAGGCTGGGTATGGAAGAAGTGAAAAAAGGGACAAAACCTCCAACTAAAGTGAATCTCTAAATAGATTGGGCAGTTGACTTCTTACCCAGCACGCTCCCCTTACTCCTTTCTATACTTGAAATTATTTTCAGATTAACCTTTTATCTTGAAGAACAAAGAGCATGGATCATGAACTTGCCTCCCAGTAATAACCAGCATTAAATGGCCATCTTAGAATTTTCCTCTTTTGATGTTTGTCATTATTCTATAATTTTAAAAGTTTTAATCCTAATTTAATTTTATTTTTACTGTTAACTTTTATACATTTTATTTATTGGCTACATTATGTTGTAAGCCATCCACAGCCTCTTTCTGAGGGAGATGGGCAATTTAGGAATATGAAATATAAATAAATAATCTTATCAGAAAATGATGAAATTGACACATCTGCAAGTTCCATTACATTCTCTTACCATAAGCCTTGGGGAAAACGCATGATATATCCAAACAAACAGTCAATAAAAGCTGACTGACTTACCCTGCTCCGCAAGTAATCAGCCAGATTTCGGCGTGTGAAGTTGGCAGCTGCAGTTGGAGACAACTCATATCCTATTGTTAAGACAATAACACAATCATGTCTTAGGTCTACCTGGAAATCCACTCTAGACTCATTGGAAGCAACTGTTTCAACTAAATTTTATAATGCAAAGTAAGTATTAAAATAGGAAAGCTTCAGCTTCAATTTATGAACAAGTGGTTGCACAGAAAGATGACTTAATAATTTTGTACCATAAACCTCTGAAGTCTTATTAATAAATACTCTTGCAATATCTAAATATATGTATAAAAATGCTTGTACTCAAATTCTATACTCACAAAAACTGTGTGTAGACAGGGGGGCAAAGCTAGAAATCTATAGAAGTAGTTACATAAAGTCAGAGAAAATTCTTATCAAACACATATGGAGTAATTATTGTCAATCAAATATGTCAACTGCTTTTTAGAACTTCTAAAATGTATCACTCATATGATACACAAAGAAATTAAAGTGGATTTTAAAAATCCATGTATGTTATGTGGGATAGTTCACCCTATTATTCTCACATTCATTTTCTGAAATCAGATTGGTTGTATTTACTTCAAATGTAAGGGGCATTTGCTGAAAGCCCTCTTCACTTAATACACTCCTGTAAATCTGAATATGCAAATTGGACCTAAGAAACTTCAAGACAACAGCACCAGTACAAGAAACTCACAGTTTCTAGCTGTCAGGCTGAATATCGTTCACCACAGGTGGAAAAACAAAAATGTCTAGTAACTGAGATAAGGACATAAATAGATGAATGGAGAGTAAGTCCTACCCATTCCAGTACTTGAAAACATCAACACCTAAATCAGTTGTAATATGGAGCCCTCGTTTCTTATTGGCTACTTTTCATAGAGACTCAGCTGCATCACTCACCATTCCTCATCTTATATAGTTGGACATTTTTCTGGATGTATTCTGCAAATTGTACAGTATCGCCAGCTTCCCCAACACACAGTAGCAAGATTTTCTCACTCATCTTGAACATCTTGTCATGATCTTTAACATTATGGAGGAAGAAAAAAAGAACAGGCACGGGTGTCAGAAAAAAGATTAATCAGATACAGGTAGTCTGTGAGTTACGACCACAATTGAGCCCAAAATTTTCACTGTAAGACAGTTGTTCAGTGAGTTGTGCCCCATTTTACAACCTTTCTTGCCACAGTTAAGTGTATCACTACAGTTGTTAAGTTAGTAACACAGTTGTTAAGTGAATCTATCTTCCTTATTGACTTTGCTTGTCAGGGCACAAAAGGTGATCACATGACACAGGACATTGCAATCGTCATAAATACATGCCAGTTGCCAAGCACCCAAATTTTCATTACATGACCATGCGAATGCTGCAATGTTTATAAGTGTGAAAAAAACAAGTCACTTTTTAAAGTGCTGTTATAACTTTGAACAGTCACTAAGTGACTGGCTTTAAATCAATGACGTCAATAAATCAAGTATGAAGTTTTCAAACTGAGAAACAAAAAGGGAGGGAGAATAATGACTCTTTCAATTAATTCCACAGCATTGAACTTTCCATTATCTGAAATACAAATGTATAAATAAGCGCAACATATGACCGATGAGCCAAAAAGTCACCAAGTTGTTTAGATTCTTCTTCACTAATAACAATTGATATTTAAGCTTTTGTAACGTAAAAATATTTAAATTTTAAAAAGTCAAAGGTGTAGGTGACGGATCTGTTGACAATTTTGCAATATGCTTAATGCATTAAATGTTCAAGGGAGCTAACAAAAATGTTTAAAAATGCAATTGGAAACATAAAATCACAGAATATTTTTAAAAATCTAATTGTATGGATAGGCATGCATATGTTAAGTCCAGTCACTTGCAAACCTAATGGCTTTATTTGCACAACATTCAAAGCTTGATCATTTTTCTTTTAAAATTTTAATATAGTGTGCTTTTGCACCCTGCAAACTGCATGGATACTTTATAAATGTATTGGGCAAATCCAGAACACAATTTAGTAACCAAGTTTAGTATATGGGGTGGATCCACATATACATTTTCACTCAAAAGCATAGTATGCTCCACTATGCTAATATTCCTCTGTAAGGTGCACCAGATTGTCCTGCGTATTTCAGAAATACAATAATAATACAATAACGGGGAACCCAGGGTCCTTGGAGGTCATCCAGTCCAACCCCCTGCTCTCGCAGGAGACCTGTCCTAGGGATTCGAACTGCCGACCTTTCTGATCGACAAGCTCAGCCACTGAGCCACCTAGTTCAGGCATAGTCTTGCAAAGACGGCCGCGAGGGGAACGTAGAGGAGGCCTCAACTCGGCCTCCGCAGCACCCTGACGTGCCTTCGCCCCTCCTCACCCCCGAGACCACACGAGGGTCATCCAAACGGTCCCGAGCCCCCACCCACCCCCGCCGCCCGCCGTAAGTAAAACCCGGAGACTGACCGCGCTTCATGTGAACGATACTGGAAGCCGCGATGGTATCGGCGGCCACCAGCACGAAGTCGGGCCCTTGGATGCCGATGAGGTACTCCATGACTGCCCGAGCAACCGAAACCGAATTGCGAACACAGTGAGTGACACAGCGAGAAGCCGGGGCGCCGCGGCGCGGAAAAGTGACGTCACGGGAAACGTCCCGCGAGATGAGCTCCTTTCTCCTACCTAGGCGTAGCCTCTATGGTTCCCGCGGAGGTCACGTGGGCAGGACCTCTCTATCCTCCCTCAATTGTTATTCAAGCGCCGCCTAGAGCGGCTTCTCTTCCTCCTCCCTTTTAGCCAGATGTCTTCAAACTTGGCGGCTTTAAGACTGGTGCACTTCAACTCCCAGAATTCTCCAGCCAGCTATGCTATGCTATGCTATGCTATGCTGGCTGGAGAATTCTGGGAGTTGAAGTCCACCAGTCTTAAAGCCTCCAATGGGAACCCCTGCTTTTTAGCCGTTAATAACATCTTGCAAGTCTGAAAACACCTGGCTCCCCCTTCACTTCTCTGGCCCAAGAAACCAGGGAGGGTCCCCTTCCGAGATGTTTCCCAGGTCCCTATTCCTGTGGACCCTGGCTCTGTATGGCTCTTCTGTCTCCCCAAGGGGTCATTTTCGTACACAACACTGCAAGCATCAAAGAAGTCAAGATGCAACCACTCCATTTTTATACTACCATCATTTTGGCTTTGTGGACACTTTTCCCCACCCTTCCTTTGTCCTGCCACTCCTGTATGAAGGCAATCCGAACGTTTGCGTTTAAAATTTCCTATTATGCCAGGAAGGAAGGGGCAGCATGAAAGATGCCATGAAAGAGTCTAGAAAGAGTGCAGAGAGGGGCCACAAAGATGATTAGGGGACTGGAGGCTAAAACACATAAAGAACGGTTGCAGGAACTGAATATGTCTAGTTTGATGAAAAGAAGGACTAGGGGAGACATAATAGAAGTGTTCCAATATCTCAGGGGTTGCCACAAAGAAGAGGGAGCCAAGCTATTCTACAAAGCACTTGAGGGCAGGACAAGAAGCAATGGGTGGAAACTAATCAAGGAGAGAAGCAACTTAGAACTAAGGAGAAATTTCCTGACAGTTAGAACAATTAATCAGTGGAACAACTTGCCTGCAGAAGTTGAGAATGCTCCAACACTGGAAGTTTTTAAGAAGAGGTTGGATAACCATTTGTCTGAAGCGGTGTAGGGTTTCCTGCCTAAGCAGGGGGTTGGACTAGAAGATGCCAAGGTCCCTTCCAACTCTGTTACTCTATTCTATTCTGGTTCTGGTTCTGGTTCTGGTTCCTGTTCCTATTTCTATTTGTTCAATGACAGGCAGCACTCCTAGGGGATTTCAGAGTGACGTTTCATGCGTGAAAGCTTTCGATATGAAAACACCATTGCCAGCGTTTGGACTACAGGCATCAGACCAAAACAGAAACAAGATTGGGTTAAATGTTTGAACAATTAGTCTATTTGTAATGTTTGAAAAACTTCTAAGCCTTTCTCAGCCTTGGCAACTTTT
The DNA here is from genome assembly GCA_022577455.1 of Arizona elegans. Classification (NCBI taxonomy): domain Eukaryota; kingdom Metazoa; phylum Chordata; class Lepidosauria; order Squamata; family Colubridae; genus Arizona; species Arizona elegans. The sequence continues at coordinate 12,894,432 of JAKOOJ010000011.1, read as the reverse complement.
AAGATGAGTGACTGGAGAATTCTGAGAGTTGAAGGCCACATATTTTGCTAAGCTTAAGTGAGAAACACTGGCTTAGACAATATTCTGATAAAAGAAATCTGACTTTGAAGGGTGTGGGATAAAGAAAGCATTTCAGGAGGGATCCCCTTAGTTTTTCAGGAGACTAAAAACAAGGGAGGGGACAGTACTTTAAATCATGCAGGATTGATGTCAGCTATTCAAGGTGGTCTGGGCAAGATGCAACAAACATGAGTACAAATACTACCGTAACTGTAAAATTACAGTAACAGAACCTTGCAAGTTGCAAGAGGTGGGTAGTGGGTCCCCCTCTACAAAGGAGTGGTACCACTCAGGAGGAGAGCTATTTCTACCAGCATGTGGAACATCATATCTCTAGATTGGCCTTGATCCTTCTGGTTTTTTGCATGGCTTTGCCAACAGGCTTAGGGACCAGGGGTATTGTGGAACCAATGATGTAGCTGCACTGATTATTTTGATGAGTGGGATTTCCTTGTCTGTAACATTTATGTATTTTATATCGAGTTTTAGTCTCGTTTCTCAACTGTGGTATTGTGATTGTGTTTTGTTTTTATATTTGTTTTGTTTGTAAGCCACTCAGAGACACATATATGGGAGGACTGACTGACTGACTGACTGACTGACTGAATGAATGAATGAATTCTGGAAATTCCCAGGGAGGGTGACTGTGCAAGGCACAGAATGGATTTTTATTCCTTGCTTCATAAGCTAGTATATGGGACCATCTGTGATGCAAGTATCTTCATGTTCTCCAGAATAACATCTGATGGTTAACATACCACCAGCACTTTTCCCAGTAATGCCTCCCCCGCTCTCCTTTTGCCTCTCACCAATTAGCAGAAGGAGTGTTTACTCTCCACCTGAAATGAGGAAAATCTACTGGTCCCTGCAGGTGAAAATGGATTAGAGTCCCTCTGTCAGTGGTGTCAATGGCGGCGATTAGCACTCCAATCTATTTTCAGGGACTTGCTGACAAAGGCGAGAATCATATCAAGGCCGCTGGGATCACTTTAGAGAGAGCTTCTGTCAACTGTCAGTTTGGACAAGACATGCCGGTTTAACCAAGGTGGGGAGGGGTTGCTGATCTTCCTCTTCCAACACTCTTCATAAACCTCTAACAACATTTTTATCAATAGCTTTAGCTCTTTGCAACTTTTGCCATCCTATTAACTGCTAACCAATAACAGGATATTCTTGCCTTTTTTAAAACGTTCCTTTAGAATGTTTTTGTTCTAAATTATTGTATTCGATGCTGATCTTTAATTGGGTTTATTTATTTATTTATTTATTTATTTATTTATTTATTTATTTATTTATTTAATTTTATTTCTATACTGCCCTTCTCCTGCGGGACTCAGGGCGGTGTACAGCCAGGATAAAACATAGCATATAAAATTTAAAAACATTTAAAAAAACAATAATTTTGGCCCAAATTTAAAACAACCCAATTAAAACCGAATTCGATTAAAAAACTGAGAGGGTGGGATCAAGCCAGCCCAGCTATATGGAACAAGTGTGTCTTCAGGGCCCGACCAAAAGTCCAGAGGTCTGATATCATGCGTATCTCAGGGGTTGGTCTTGGACGGTATATTCAATTTTGATATGATTTGATTAATTCAATGAGTATAGCTGCCCATCTCATATAAGTAACTCTGGGTGGCTGACAGATAAAACAAGATAAAAACACCCAATAATTTTTTTAAAAAAAACCTCAATAATATAAAAATAGCAACTGAGAATCTTTTATTTATTTTATTAGTGACATTGATACCTCATTCTTTCTATTGAAACTCAAGATGATATGAGGGAGACATTTCCTCTCATTTTCTTTCCAACTCTCTTATTCTGTAATTCTTTCTCCAGTGACGATCGTGTTAGATAAGTTGAGCTAAGAAAGAATGACTTGTCTAAAGACATCAGGAAGCTATCTAGGTGGGTAGAGACAGTGAATCTGGGTTTCCACAGAAACCCAGATTCAACCTCTTTAGCCAGTATTTCTCAACCTTGTCAACTTTAATATATATGGACTTCAATTCCCATATTTCCCCAACTGACCACAAGAATTCTGGGAGTTGAAGTCCACATGTCTTAAAGTTGACCAGGTTGAGAAACCACATTTTAAGGCAGTGTTTCTCAATCTCAGCGAGTTTAAGACCTGTGGACTTCAACTCCCAGAATTCCCCAGCAGGCCTTAAACTCGCTGAGATTGAGAAACACTGCCTTGAGGCCTCCATTACACAGTTCAACTTATACAAGATGTATAAGCAAGGTGCATCCAATAAGCATCTACTTAAGCAAGGTGGTTATTAAGTGAATCACACTCAATTTTACGACATTTTTACCACGGTTGTTAAGTGAATCACTGCAGTTAAAAAGAGAATCGTGTGATCCTTAAGCAAACCCAGCTTCCCCCATTGACTTTGCTTGTTGGAAGCTGGCTGGGAAGGCTACAAGTGGCGATGACATGACCCTAGAACCCTGCAACTTTCATAAATACATCATACCAATTGCCAGGCGCAATATTTTGATCACATTGCTGTGGGGATGCTGCTTCAGTTGTACATCTATAAAGAGCCTTGGTGGTACAGGGGTTTAAGGCACCCTGTTATTAAGCTGGTTATTAAGACCAGCTGCCTGCAATTACTGCAGGGTTCGAATCTCGCCAAGGCTCAAGGTTGACTCAGCCTTCCATCCTTTCTAAGGTAGGTGAAATGAGGACCCAGTTGTGGGGGCAATAAGCTGACTTTGTATAAATATACAAAAGGATGAAGGCTATTGCTGAGCACATTGTAAGCCGCCCTGAGTCTTCGGAGAAGGGCGGCATATAAATCAAATTAAAAAAAAAAAATGTGAGGACCGGTTTTCATAAATTTCAATGCTTTTGTAACTTCGAAGAGTGGCTGAACAAATGGTTGTAAATTGAGAACTACCTATACCTGTGATGGTGAACCTATGGCAAGCGTGCCACAGGTGGCACGCAGAGGCATATTGGTGGGCACATGAGCGTTGCCCTAGCTCAGCTCCAGCGTGTTGTCAAACTGATTTTCAGGCTTTCCGGGCCCACTGGAAGTCAGGAAATGGGCCGTTTCCGGCCTCTGGAGGGCCTCCAGGGGGGTGGGAAAAGCTGTTTTCACCCTCTGCAGGCTCCTAGAAAGGTTCCAGAGCCTGGGTAGATCAAAAAACGGGCCTTCCAATCCCACCAGAATTCAGGAAATGGGCCGTTTCCAGCCTCCAGAGGGCCTCTGGGTGGGGAAGCCATTTTTGCCCTCCCTACGCTCCAAGAAAGCCTCTGGAGCCTGGGGAGGGTGAAAAACGGGCCTACTGAGCCCACTGTGCCATCACGTGCCAAAAGCAGGGGGAGCATGGGGGTTGCACATGCATGCACGGGGGGCGGGGCGCATTGAATTATGGGTGTGGGCATGCACACGCATGACACCCCCCCACGCTCCCCACGCTTTTGGCACGTGATGGCAAAAAGGTTAGCCATCACTACTGACCTATAGAGATCTCAATAAAGAGATATTTTCCTATTCGCTGGTATTGTTCTCCATATATATATATTTGTTTGTATTTTTTTAAAAAATTGCATCAAAGCATCCCAACTCTCCTCCATACAGTGCTTCGTGGTTGGATTGGGTTTACAAATCCTGATTCAGCCTACTGGCTGAGACTCTTATTGGCTGACCTTGACTGCAACAGATCAGAGAAATTCCTTTGTTGCTCTCTCCCTTTTGAAATAGATTTTAACTGGCTCTGTAAGTGAGGAAGGATGGCGGAAACCCAGCAGTGCCACGTGTTGATTCCTTGGTGTAGGTGCCCAAGGAGTAGATGAACAAAACCAAGACCACTCCAAATGTCCAGTTTGGAAGGTCCTGAGAAGGTCTCCTCAGGTGCGAAGGAGAACCACTGCGTTCTGCAGGTCAGGATGCAGGCACTTGTGAACGTGAATGGATGGAAACCACCATGACTTGAGATAAATCCCATCTGACAGGTTTTGCAGTGGATCCGTTCAGAACGAAAATGCCTGGTCCCCTGTCATCCAGATTGAAATTATTAAGGAAGACAGACATTGCAGTGACAAGTGAGAGCCTCGGGCATCCACATTTTCCGGTTGCTCGAGCTCTGAAGGTCAGAGCTCACATTGTACAAAACACTTAAAAAACACACTTGTGCATCCATGCACAAACGCACTGGTCCATGTACCAGAATTTTTGCTTTGTTGAGCCAAATGTGTTTTTTTTTAAATTACAGAGGAATTTATATAATATAAAGTACGTTATCAGAAAAAAGAAGAGTCTCTGAGCCCAACGTGACTTAGAGTCAGCCTCAAATCCTGGAAACTCCAAAGACACATGGTTGTTTTCTTGGCAAAGCATAAAAAGGGTCTGCTTTAATATCCAAAGCAGTGTTCCTCAAATTTAAGATGTGTGGACTTCAACTCTCAGGATCCCCCAGGACAGAGGATGGGAAGACAAGTATCTTTGGAGAGGGAACTGTGCAGAGTTGGGTTTCAGCAGGTTCTGACCAGTTCTGGAGAACCGGTAGTGGAAATTTTGAGTAGTTCGGAGAACCAGTAGTAAAAATTCTGACTGGCCCTGGCCCCATCTATTCTCTGCCTCCCAAGTCCCAGCTGATCAGGAGGAAATGGGGATTTTGCAATAATCTTCCCCCGCCACGCCCACCAAGCCATGCCATGCCACACCCACCATGCCACGCCCACCAAGCCACACCCACAGAACTGTTAGTAAAAAATTTTGAAACTCACTACTGTTCAGGATCTCATGACCTCATGATTCATTTAACAACTAATGATTCACTTAACACCTGTGGCAAAAAAAGACAATAAAATCAGGTGTGATTCATTTTATAACTGCCTTCTTTAGCAGATTTCATGCCATTTCTATGGCACTAGGGTTAATTGGGGGCCGGATGTGCATTTTATATTTTTGTTTTCTTATCATTGTAAAAGTTACCCCTTGAAAATTGAAAATGACACTGAGATGTTTGAGGGCCACAGTTCAAGTTTTTATGGGCTGTATAGAACCAAAAGTCTTCATGTGCCTTTTTTTTAAAGGGTTCAGCATGTTTCCCATGACTTATATTGATATTGTTTCCCGATTGCTTATTTGTTCCCTATGCCTATTATTAAGTGTTGTATCTTATGATTCTTGACGAACGTATCTTTTCTTTTATGTACAGTGAGAACGTATGCACCAAGACAAATTCCTTGTGTATCCAATCACACTTGGCCAATAAAAAAAATTCTATTCTATTCTATTAAGCTTCTGTGTAATGTGTAGCTTGGCCGCAAATCTTCAGATGCAAAGGTCTTTGCGGTGTTCGGAGCAGAGGCTGTTTCCAATATGCTGAAATAATGGTGGAGGATCATCTTGCATGTAATCATGAGATTGTCCTGGGTGGATGTTATTGAGGCCATTAAACTAATTATCATTGTTAGTTTATTGTATGAGAGCATTTATGTGGCTGTTTATTGATTTTGATGATTTTGAATGTTTTTGTATTACAGCATTACAGCAGTCATTGCATTGTTGATATTGTAATGTTAAATTGTGGAAATTTTAATAGTCCTTGTATGCCCTAACAAGAATTCAACTGGATTTGGTAGGGTGCAAATTAAATAAATAAGAATTAATGAAATAAAATGTCCGTTGTGATTCCAGGAATTCATTTTCCGCCTCACACTTAATAAAAAATAGGTACATTATAGTGCCTTCTTTCCGTTAGCCAGAAACTTGCAAACTTTTTCTTCTTTTTCTTTCTTTCTCCCTCTCCTTTTCTCCTCCCCTAAATTTAATTCTGAACAGCCGGCTGTGTTCAGCCTGACTGGTTTGTTATGGCTTATAATTTGTGTTAGGATTAATTAACTAATTACCGACAAATGTCCGTTGGCAAGATTCTACTTCTGCTTGTCAACTTGAAGTATTTAATTATTTTAATAATTTACTTTCATCTTCAGAATTTATGCTCTTCCAAGAGCGTTTCTAGGCATCTTTTAATTATTATTCTAGGCTTTTCCACCCCACTTTCACGAAGATGGCAGTTGAAGGTGGGAGAGAAGAAAGGCTGATATAATTTCCTATTGTAGATAATCAGCCTGCAATGATATTGGAAAATTTGGATTTCTATCCTCACACTACAAGAAAATAATTAGGCACTGAGATTCATGATTTCTCCCAATATTCATTATTTGCATTAATAATAAAATGGGTACATTTAATTCAGAACAAAACCAAAAAACCCCTCAAACACATTTCAAAGTATCCAAAATATGAATTCTGAAAACAGCTGCCTTATTGCACCAGGTTAATTTTTCTCTGTAGTCATCTCATAATGAGGATAATATTGAATTTAGCCTGGTTAAGTTTACTCCTTAAAAGGACAGGGTAAAGCTACAGATTCATATGAATAATTATTAGGAGTGCATCCCAGATCTCAGAAACTGGGAAATAAAAAAGCTGATTAGTTTTATCTTAACATGAATTCAATCATTTGATTACATCTAGAACTAAGCAAAAGTTTATAAATTTCTATTCCTCCCATCACTACATTATTACGATTTCTCTGGGAATTATTTTTATCTAATATGATTTAAAATTGCTTAGGCTATTGCTTAGCGCATTGTAAACCGCCCTGAGTCTCCGGAGAAGGGCGGCATATAAATCAATTTTTTTTTTAAAAAAATATTATTTGGGTGCAGCAAAAACATTATTTATAATCCAACTTCAGGTTCCTTCCTAGATAATTTAATTATGTATATATTTAGATTACCTTGTAGGATTATCAACAGTAAAGAACCGGAAGTAACAAATACGCTACAGAAGAGTGAAGGCGTTGGAAAAGATAAACAGATACTATGAAATATCTATATCTAGAAAAATCTGAATAGGGCAGTACAGTGACACTTTAGGAAAGTAGAAGTTTGATTTTGAAAATATCAATAGAAATAATATTGATGTTTTTGAATTTTGCTGGTGGAGAAGACTCCTGAGAATATTGTGGAACACCAAGAAAACAAACGAATCAATCAACTCAGAATTTTCACTTGAGGCATAAATTACCAGGCTCAAATGATCACATTTTGGACATATTATGGGAAGATCTAGCTCTTTGGAGAATCCTAAAATATTCTGGGAAAGGTGGATGGAAAGAGAAGAGGATGACCATCAGCAAAATGGATAGAGTTGATTACACTTGCAATGGAGGCACCATTAGGAGACCTGAAGGGTTATGCTGGAGAAAGATTATTTTGGAGGAGGTCTATCTATATAGTCATTAAGAGTTGACACTAAGTTGATGGCATATAATAGGGTAGAATGTAATCCAGATGTGCAGCAGGGAAGAACATTTTCCTAGAGAGCAAAAAAATAACAAAGCTTGAAAACCTTGGCACACAGGAAAAAGGCCAAGGTGGATCCTTAGCAATTCACAGAGTATATCTAGTAAGTATGCAGATTGTAGTTTTAGTCTGGAAAGATTTTTTTTTCAATAGGCAAACACAATAAAGAAACTACTCAGAAATAACTCCACATGTCATTCTTGGTTCCTTGTGCCTTGCACATAATTACACATAATTACAACTCAAGGTTGACTCAGCCTTCCATCCTTCTGAGGTAGGTAAAATGAGGACCTGGACTGTGGGGGCAATAAACTGACTTTGTATAAAAAAGAACACCGCTTAGTGGGGCCTGAAAGCCCTACTAAGCAGGTATATACAAAAGTATGAAGGCTGTTGCTTAACGTATTGTAAGCCGCCCTGAGTCTCTGGAGAAGGGTGGCATATAAATAGAACAAATAAATGAATAAATGAATAAATAAATAAATAATTCAAACGATCTTGTATTTTGCTTTTATATTCCCTTCACTGTAATATAAATAAAGTGATGGTGATACAATAATGATGGTGATAAATAGTTTTCCCCCAATTATTATTATTACTATAGCAGAACTGCAGCCTCCATGAGAATTATGTTCATTCCCAGCTGAGTCCCAATTAGTTGCAAAACAAGACCTTCAGAAGAAGTCGTTCGGGATAATCACCAATCTTTATCTTCTTTGACACCCTGCCAAAGACCTTACTTGGCAAAGCCCCACGAAGTTCAGAAACAAACAAGAGATGCTGACTGGAAACAGAGTTAGCAACATTGCTTTCCTGCAAAAGGCCCAAATGCCTTTGTTTCTCTTTTAAGCCTAAGGGGAGGGGCCAATCATCTCCTGGCCTTACTCCCGAGTCGTCCCTTTTGCTTTAGCTGCTCTTGCCTTCTGGCAGCTCTGCGCATGCGTGCACTAGGAACAGGCTCCTCTTGTTCCTCTGCCTCTCTACTGTCTGACTCTGGGGGCTCCGGAGTCTACACATCACTCCCAGATGGCCCTGGCTCCATCTCTGCCTCCGACGCAGAGCCCTCGACCGGGCCTTCCCCAGACTCCAGGACTAGCCCATGTTCCTCCCCAGCCTCCTCACTGTCTGACTCCGCTGCTAGCTCCGCAGGCTGCTGGCGGACCACAACAAGGTGTGGCACATGTTAAAAAGAGGTGGGGCTAAGATCACCCAGTCACACCTACTCTTTGGATCTGGCTTTGCATTGCCATTCCATCAATGTCAGTCCAAATACTTTGGGCTGTGTAGAACACAACAGTGTGGTAGAAGCCCTGCCCCCTTTTTACATGTGTCATACATAAAAAGGGGGCCAAGCTTTAGTTCCAGAGCTGCAGCTGCCATCTTGCCTTTTTTTGACCTGTACCACGGACACCCTGCTTGGGAGAAAAGGCTGCTAGGTAGCTTGCTAAAACATTTGTTATTTAAAAACAAGCTTTGGTATCCCACACATTTCTTTTTTCCATTTCACTTCCTAGCTGTCCACAGCACCAAGCCCTTCAGACAATGCCATGCTCTTTAAAAGATTTCTCCGAGGTACGTAACATAATTAGAGAGGAACTAATTAGGGACAATCCAACAATATTATTACACTGATCACATCATTTTCAGCATAATCTGGAGTGATGTCTCAGGAAGATATGGCAAGATTTGTATTTTATAGCAAAAATACTTTAGGACCATTTTGTTGTCAGTTTGACCCTCACCTAACATTGCACTGGATTATTCCAAAGCAATAAGGATGGAAATTAGAGAAATTCTAATTTAATACACTAGAGAAATGCTCAGTTTCTTTGACTTTTTTTAAAACCACTTTTGTTCTTGAAATAGCAGCTTCTACTTCCAATTGGTAATATGCAGCCTAAATTTTATATTTCAAATTTATATTTTAAATTTTAAATTTATATTTTAAAAAAAGACAAGACAGCTCATTTGTCTGGAACCTGTACTGCTTATTGGACATTAATAAAATTGAGCAAGTCCAGAGATATTTCACAAGAAGAGTCTTCCACTCCTCTGCTCGCAGCAGAATACCTTATACCACCAGGCTTGAAATTTTGGGCTTAGACAACTTAGAACTATGCCGCCTTCGGTCTGACCTAAGCGTAGTACATAAAATTATCTGCCACAATGTCCTACCTGTCAATGACTACTTCAGCTTCAACCACAACAATACACGAGCACACAATAGATACAAACTCAAGGTAAACCGCTCCAAACTCAATTGCAGAAAATATGACTTCAGCAACAGAGTGATCAATGCCTGGAATGCACTACCTGACTGTGTGGTTTCTTCCCCAAACCCCCAAAACTTTAATCTTAGATTGTCTACTGTTGACCTCACCCCATTCCTAAGAGGTCTGCAAGGGGCGTGCATAAGTGTACCAGCGTGCCTTCCATCCCTGTCCTACTGTCTCCATTTATTTGTATCCATTTCATGTATTCATAATCATGTTTATACTTATATCTGTTATCTTATAAATGCATGACAAAATAAATAAATTAAATATATTAAATTAAACAAAAGTGTTTCCCAGTTGGGATTCTTTTCTTCAAAAGATATTTTAAACTCACTTGATTCAGAACGCCATCGCTCTTTTGTTAATATTTATTATTTTCTTTAATGTTAATGGAAAAAAGAACAAAACACACAGAAAATTGCAAGAGAGAGGTGGGAGAGGCAGCCTCTGCACCTGCTTCTGAATTGCCCAAAACTTCCCAGTAGGAATTCATGAAAAAGAAGTATATTAAACCTTCAGTGGCCTTCAACATTCAGCATCAGGGCCATTATGGAAAAAAAGCAAAAAAACATCAAGATGGGAGCCATGACTGTCCTTTTTATATGTGTCATGGATGTAGCACATATTAAAAAGAGGCAGGGCTTCAATTGTGCAGTTATATATTGACATATGTGACACCTTACAGGTGTCTTTCGTATCCTTTCTTGTGACCTGTAATCTTTTGCTGCCATATTTTTAAAATTCCTTTTCTAGACACTTTGCAGAAACTGATAAAATATCACCTGCACAAAACTAAAATCAAAATTAACTAATAAGAGCTGGCAATAAAATTAAGATCAGATAAAGGAATCTGCAAGATTAATAGGTAACAAAAAAATAACATAATGTTGAATTTCAAGAAAGCAAAAACGAACTCATCCAGCCTCAGAGTTGAAATGGCAGAACTGTGCTATTGAAGAAGAATAGATAATCAAAAAATTAGCACAGTTAAGTTGATACAGATTTCCATTTGTGGCCATTTCTTAAAACTTCCATTCCTCTTTATTCATAGATAGCAAGATGAATTCCTAGATTGAGGATAAGTTAAGGAGCCTGGATAGCTCAACAGACAGAAGCACTGTAATTTAACAGCAGCTGTCTGCAATTAAAGTAAGATCGAACCTCGCCAGGCTCAAGGTTGACTCAGCCTTCCATCCTTTCTAAGGTAGGTAAACTGAGGACCCAGTTGTGGGGGCAATAAGCTGACTTTGTATAAATATACAAAAGTATAAAGACTATTGCTTAACGCACTGTAAACCGCCCTGAGTCTCCGGAGAAGGGTGGCATATAAATCAAATTAAAAAAAAAAGTTCCTCAAGAAAATATAAAATGTTTTTATATTATTAGAAATAATATAAAATTCAACATACATAAAAGAATAAGAGAGAACAAGATCTGAGAAAATGACGAATTCCAAATCTCAAATATTAGATTTAGATATTTTGGAGAAGGTTAGATGTGTGCGAATTTTTTACTTTAGCTAAATAGAAGGTGTTGATTTAAAATATTTTAAAAATAGGTAGGAAAGAGTAAGGCTTGAGACATGCTAATGATCTGAAAGGACATCCAGGGCTCTCAACTTGAGTCCTAACAGACCCTTGTGCCACGTTCTACGCAGATAAAACGCTGCCTCCCCAGCAGCTCATCAAGAATGCCTTGCTCTAACTGAAAGATCTAAATGAGATTGAAAGATCATCACAATTAACTTCCAAATCTTGTTAATTAGAAGCCTCACTACATTAAAGCTTTGCCTCCGCAACCAGATGGGGTCAAAAGATGAAGGATGAACCCCGAGGAACAAAAACATGGCTTTGGTATGGCAAAACAGCTGGATTCAATCCGGCTCTAAGGCATTGCCAAGGACGTTTTAAGCTGATGTGGATGCTTCCCAAAGATAACAAGGATCTTTGCCTTGAAAATGGATGTATTATTTCAGCCTTCCTGCCCTTTCAGCCTTGAGCACACAAGTCGCCTTGCCAGCTCATCCTGAGATGACAGGGAAGGGCAGAGGGGAAAGGGACGGAAAAGTACAGATGGGATAATGGGATGGCAGCTTCATATCCAAACATAAACTGTGCTTCAGTATGGATACATCCCCATATGATTAAGAAACTCATTGCATATAATATCACATTATTTCTCCCTGTAACCTGGGATCCATAGCTAGTGTCTGGCAAAGACCAGGGATGGGCTTCCAAAATTTTAGCAAGGAGTTCTCTGCCTGGTTGCTGGGTGGGCGTGGCCATGGTGGGTGTGGCCTAGTCAGCCTCCTGCACCACGATGGGGGGGGCATTTTTGCCCTCCCTGGGCTCTGGAGGCTTTCTTTGAGCCTCTGAGAGGGCGAAAACGGCAGGCCCGTTTTTTGCCCTCCCTGAGCCTCCACATGTGCTTACCTGCATCCAAAACGGGCCACATGGGGACTTCTGGGCGGGGCGGGGGTGGGTGGGCAGGGCCAGCCAGGAGTGGGATTTGGGGATTCTCCAAACTGCACAGAATCTTAGCTAGAGGTTCTCCCAAACCCTTGCGAACCCCCAGCAGCCCACTCCTGGCAAAGACCCTACTTTGAACCACGTATAGGACTATACTATAGAACACGGGTGTCAAACTCAAGGTCCAAGGGCCGGATTGCAAGGTGCTTAGATCTGGCCTGTGTGGCCATCCTGGAAACAGCAAAGAACTGGCCCACGGTGCCTCTGGCAGCGAAAACGGAGCTCAGTAAGATATCTCTACCCCACCCCCTTTCATTTTATTGCTCTCATCACTTGCACAAAATCTGCCATGTCCAATTTGCAGAGAAAGTTGGAGGAAATGGCCCAGAAGCTAAAAAGAATAGAGGCACTAAAGAAGGCCAGCAGGAAGTTAATTGCTCCATCACAGTGACAATGTCTCTGAATGGAGGTTGCCTTGCAAAGAAAGAATTCTACTTTACTTCCAACTGCAGGCCCAAAGATGTGCAAGAATTCGAAGTTAAGAAGTGCGGGTATGGCTATCAGATCCCTAATTTGGATTTCTGCCATCTATCCATGCCCACTTTAGCATCGTAAGAATGGTATTGTTTGTCTCTCAACAATTAGCAAAAAAAGTTGGGTACATTTTATTCTAGACTAGCTGGATACCTGTGCTTCGCTACTTATGACCATTTTTCACACTTACGACCACTGTGGCATCCCCATGGTCTTGACAGACTCTCATTGTCATCATCACCAACGAAGTATATCTGGAGAAATGAAGGTTGCTGCTGAGGCCCCACCATGATACTGTACTTCCTATCCTGTGGTAGACTTGTCCAGACACTTTGAATGTTGGCATAAAATTTCCCTCCTTCACCTCTCTGGCTCCAAAAGACGTAATTTGAAAGCATCCATTGGACTTCCAGGCAGCAGAAAGACAGCCTTTTCCCTTTAACTGGTGTTAACAATTGAAGGAACAGATTCGTCTGAACTGAGGAGGTCAATGTAAGAAGTGAGTTGGGGCTGGGACACTATGCAGAAGAAATTCGATTCACAATCCGTTGGCTCAGTGGTGGTCGGTGATTGAAACACATAAGGCAGTATCTCTTCTGCCGCCTTGAGTCTGGAAGCAGATCCATAGGTGAAGGCATAGACATTTTGGTGAGGTAGCGACGTTTAGTACTGCAAGGAGCCACAGACTGCCCAAGTGAAGGAGTGCAACGTCTGCCAGTTTGACCTGAGGTAACAGAATGTGAGGCAAGTGGCAGTTGGAACATTTCAGGTGGAGGGGGAGTAGAATGTCTAACTCCTTAGCATCAGAGTGTGTTAATATACTGTATATGAATATACTGTATATGAAATACTAATAATCTGATGGTCATTTCGAAAAATCCTTTATTAGCCAGCACTTAGAAGCCAAGAGGAATGTACATGCCAAATTTCAGGTTTGTAGGCTTTACAGTTCTGGAGATTTTGTGATGAGTGAGTGGATTTCACTTTTATATATATAGATATGTGAGTTTTCAAAAAAGCACAGAGTAACGCTTATCTTTGACTGTATCACTTGCACCTGTGCAGGTGTCTCTCTCACTCCCCCCCTCTCTCTTTGTGTTTGTGTGTTGTGTATTACTAGTTGAATTATTAAAATGACTCCTGCTATATAACCTTTCCTATAAAGTTATAAATATTAGATATTGCTCTACTCTATGGTTGGCATCAATGATATGGGGAAAAGATAGAAGAGGTTTAAGGAACAAATACTGTATTATTATTCCAACAAGAACTAGAAGGTGTGGGCACAGTCTTGATCAGTTGCTGGGAGTTGAAACACTGGCTGGGGAATGCTGGGAGTTGAAGTCCAGCCACCTTAAAGTAGCTGAGGCTGAGAACCACCGATCTAGATTCTGCCAAGACAGACTTCAGAAAGCAGCAGCACCTTGGACAGCACCACTCAAAATTTCTCAAGACCTGAACTGTGATGTTGCTTCAGGATCAGGTAGCCTCTGAATTGGCCTTAAATAGAGCTACACAGCTTCAGAAGAGATGAAGGTGGAATGGAAATGAGCACATTAACCAAGAGAAGGAGAAGACAGAAGGACTGCCACATGACAGATGGCAAACGTAAATTCTCAGGTGCCCAAGACTAAAACAAATAATAAGGGCCTGGTGGGCTCAGCAGACTGATAGCATTGTGATTAACACCAGCTGCCTGCAATTACTGTAAGTTCAAATCTCACCAGGCTCAAGGTTGACTCAGCCTTCCATCCTTTCGAGGTAGGCAAAATGAGGACCCGGTTTGTGGGGGCAATATGCTATTGCTTAACGCATTGTAAACCGCCCTGAGTCTCCGGAGAAGGGCGGCATATAAATCAAATTTAAAATAAATAAATAAATAAATAAATAAATAAATAAATAAATATGATTTTAAGTTACAGAAGGATAAATTTGGTTGAAAGCTGTTGGACTGGTTAAGATGTTGGGCTAGGAAACCCAGGTTTAAATCCTTATTCAATTAAAGAGCACCCTTTGTGAGTTGGGACAAGTCATTTTCTCTCTGCCGGCCTATAACAAAAGAAACAGGGACCCTTCCCATGGGCATCAGTTTTCAGAGCAAAAGTAGCATCTAAACAATATTTAAAAAAAAAATAGATATAGTAAATACCCACAAGAGATTGGCATCCATTGACATAGTTGAGACAGATTCCAGAAGCATAATTATATCAATGGCATTTAATTATTGGGGCTACATAGGATCTCTAATAAAAAATACCTCAGCAAGCTTCCGGCCTAATATGGCTTCCAAGGCTGACATTAATACATTGATTGGGGTTTGGGGTTTGATGTTGCTAATTTCCAATGCTCAAATTTGGTTGCTGCTGTGGAGGTTTGCAAAAAAGAGATTAGAAATCAGTTCAGAAACTGAACTGGTTAAAGATTGTATGATTAAGCGGGCACAAAACTTTGGGGAACCAGTGATGTTGGAAACATGGGAAAAAATTTGGGTTCAGAATGTTAAATTTACACAGTCGCAGAATTTGAGGGAAAATTTTTATAAAATGTTTTATAGATGGCATTTAGACCCCAAAAAATTGTCATGTATATACCCTAATGTTCAGCCAAAATGTTGGAGATGTGATTATTTAGATGCTACATATTATCATGTTTGGTGGACCTGTGGGAAAGTTAAGGCTTTTTGGATAAAAATTTGGTGGGTCATGCAGAATGTTTTGAAGAAAAAAATTCAATTTTCTCCACAATTGTTTTTATTGGGTATAGTTAAGGGTTTTACATTGGGTGAAACAAAATTGATATTGTACATGATAACAGCAGCAAGATTGTTGATAGGTAAATACTGGAAAAATGAAGCTTTGCCCACGATCGAGGAATGGACTTTGAAGATGGCCAGTTTTGCAGAGATGGAGAAGATTTCAGCATATTTAAAAGATTGTTCACAAGAGACTTATGAATGGGAATGGAAAAAGTGGATAGATTATGTTCAGAACAAATATCAAACTAGGAAATATCAAATAGCTTTTATTTGAAAATGATATATTGAGATAGAAACATTTTAATATAATGAAGTTAAAAAATTATAAGGGGGAGGGAGAGGTTCAAGTTATATATAAGTTTTATATTAAGGGTTTTTTTTTTACCTGATGTGAGTATATTGGAAGTCTGGGGGGAGGGGAGGGTTAGGGAGGGTTAGGGAGGTTGGGAAGTTTGGGGTGGGTTGAAGGGGGGGGGAAGGGGTGAAAATGTAATTGTAAAACTTTTGCAATAAAAAAAAAATACCTCAGCAAAATGCCTTCTCATTCAATTTGTTAAGGAATATGGATTGGGTAGTTCCATGATACTCATGACTCATACTCATGACTTGTTGTCAGCTTCCCAAAGATATGTAGCTGGCCACTATGGGGGAAAAAGTTCTGGATTAGATAAACTATGTGTTGTCCTATTCATCCTACAACTGGGAATCACATCAGGATCTCATTGCCTCTTCTGTATTTCTGTTGTCTTTTGTCCAATTACAATCCAGAAATGACAGCAGTAGAAGTATCATTTTGGGCAACACAGAATTGGTATAAAGTGTTTCTTTAGTGCAGGGGTCAGCAACCCGTGGCTCTGGAGCCGCATGTGGCTCTTTCATCCCTCTGCTGCAGCTCCTTGTCACCGGTCGGCTCCACAATTGATAAGGCTTTCGGTTAGGACAGGTACATGGGGCTCCCCTTGGGGTGCACCCGGAGGCTACAGTTAGTCCAGAATGCGGCCGCGCGGGGGATTATGGGAGCGACGGGGCGCTCACATATGACACCTCTCCTGCGCGAGCTGCACTGGCTTCCTGTGGTCTTCCGGGTGAGCTTCAAGGTGTTGGTGACCACCTTTAAAGCGCTCCATGGCTTAAGGCCGGGGTATCTGCGAGACCGCCTTCTGCCGCCAATAGCCTCCCACCGACCGGTTCGCTCGCACAGAGAGGGCCTCCTCAGGGTGCCATCGGCCAGACAGTGCCGGCTGGCGACCCCCAGGGGGAGAGCCTTCTCTGTGGCAGCACCTGCCCTCTGGAATGACCTGCCCCCTGAGATACGCACGATATCAGACCTCCGGACTTTTCGTTGGGCCCTGAAAACACACCTATTCCATCTAGCCGGGCTGGCTTGATCCCATCCTCTCAGTTTTAATTGAATTCGGTTTTAATTGGGTTGTTTTTAAATCTTGGGCTGAAATTATTTAATTGTTTTTTTAATTGTTTTTAAATTTTATATGCAATGTTTTATCTTGGCTGTACACCGCCCTGAGTCCCGCAGGAGAAGGGCGGTATAGAAATAAAATAAAATAAAATAAAAATAAATAAAGGTAGAGGAAAAAGGACCCCACACTAGGAGGAGACTCTATGGTCGGAGGGAACCAGACTTCCGGTCAACTCCAGAATTGAATGGGGGGCTTCTGGTTAGGACCTTTGTGGCTCTTTGAGTGTTTAAGGTTGCCGACCCCTGCTTTAGTGCAACTAAATGCCCGGTTCTGATAGACAGGAACATGGAGTCAAATTCTATACTAGATAAGAACGGCATGAATCAAAAACATGATAGTATGTGGAAAAAAATGCAAGAAACAAGATGTTCTACTACGTATCCTTGCCTGAACTTCAACCATGTGGTATTCTGACATACAGACACACACATCCTTAGTCTGCATCTGCTGCCTTTAAACAAAAACATATGATTCCACTTAACATAAATACCACAATTGATCCTCTCCATATGGACATATTTGAGATCATCCAAGGAAAACATTTTTAAAAAATTTCAATAGAGGGCAGACATTTGTAGATCTGGCTCTCCGTGATGGTCAGAACGCATCAACTCTTGATGGCCCTTCAAATCTAAAAACATTGAGTAAAAAAGTGCTCCTTAACCTAAATGAGTACGCCAAGACACAAAATAACATTGGGAATTAGCTTTAGGGAAGACAAAGCACTGTTTTCCTCACCAAATCTATTTTTAACCTGGACTGATTTTTTGGTGTGGTCTTTGGGACTAATGGTGATGCCAAATATAATAAGTTCCCAATGACATAGAACCAAAATATGCCTTATTCACAGCATTTTTCTTACATTTTGTTTATTTATTTTTTTATCTCTAATGGGATGGGTAGATGTAATCAGGAAAAGGCAGTCCCCCAAATAATCAGGCTCCATGTCATAAAAGTCTTTGTCATCACCCTAAACCAGTGGTGAAATCCAAATTTTTTTACTACCGGTTCTGTGGGCGTGGCTTGGTGGGCGTGGCTTGGTGGGCGTGGCAGAGGATACAGCAAAATCTCCATTCCCACCCCACTTCAGGGGAAGGATATTGCAAAATCCCCATTCCCACCCCAGTCTGGGGTCAGCCAGAGGTGGTATTTGCCGGTTCTCCAAACTACTCAAAATTTCCACTGCCGGTTCTCTGAACTGCTCAAAATTTCTGCTACCGGTTCTCCAGAACCTGTCAGAACCTGCTGGATTTCACCCCTGCCCTAAACTAAACATGGAAGTATTCTGACAGCTTAGATTTCTTCAAGCTTGGTGTTTCAGATACACAAACATCAATTCCCAGAATTCTCAGCAATGAATATGCTACTAAGAGAATTCTAGGAACTGATGTTGTGCTTGTATGGGGGTGGGTGGGTATTTTATTTAGTCTCCAAGAGACAAAGAGTCTTCTCATCACTTATTCCCTGGATCCTCTTTCCGGGGAGGCCTATGCTTGGTGTCTTTCTATTAAATTATGACCCTTCCCCAACAACTTAGAACAGTATTTCTCAACCTTAGCAAGGTGAAGAGGTGAGGACTGCAACTCCCAGAATTCCCCAATTAATTGGGGAAATCAGGGAGTTGCAGTCTCTATCTCTTCACACTGCTGAGGTTGAGCAACCTTGACTTAGAAACAGTCACTTTTACTTATTTTATTATTATTAGTCTGCTTCCTTTTCCCACACATCCCAATGACCAATTTTCACACTTTACTTAAAGTTTACAAATGGGGAAGAGGGGAGGAGCACTCCCCCACTTATGCCATGCGTTTTCAAACAGGGAGTGGGGGGGGGAACCATCCCAGTTAAGTTCCTGTACACACTGACAGTTTTACAATTTATATGACAGCTGGCTTGCTCGGAGGAGGGCTCTGTTAATTAAAATAACACAAAGAGGGAGAGAAGCGAAATCGTGTCAGCGGATAATTAATTCAGAGCAGGGCACCGGGCGGTGTGCCTCTCCCGTGAACAAAACTCGGCAGGAATTCACAGCATCACAGGGCACAGAGACGGTTTCACCTCCCAAGGTCTCCCGACCCCCAAGTGTTCTGCCATGAATTGTGGGACACAAGGCAGTCTTGCTAGAGGCCTTCCCATGTTGGCTGGGAATATCTCCACGCTGATGTTGCTGCTTTTTGTTTTTATTCTGACTTTATTATTATTTTTTTATAAATAACTCAAGGTGGTAAGCATACCTCTTTCCTCCTCCTTTACTCCACACAACAACAACCCTGTAAGGTGACATGGGCCGAGAGAGGGATTGGCCCAAAGTCACCCAGCTGGCTTCCATGGCTAAAGTGGGACTAAAGCTCACTGTCTCCTGGTGATTGGACCAAAGCAGGGGTCGGCAACCTTAAACCCTCAAAGAGCCACAAAGGTCCTAACCAGAAGCCCCCCGTTCAATTCTGGAGCTGTCCAGATGTCCGGTTCCCCCATCATAGCCTCCTCCTAGCACGGTGTCCTTTTTCCTCTGCCAACTGGAAGTCCGTTCCCCCACCATAGAGTCTCCTCCTAGCGTGGCATCCTTTTTCCTCTACCTGTCCTAACCAAAAGCCCTATCAATTGTGGAGCTGACCAGCAACAGGGAGCTGCAGCAGAGGGATAAAAGAGCCACATGCAGCTCCAGAGTCGCAGATTGCTGACCCCTGGATCAAAGTTACCCACTGGGTTTCATACCTAAAGTGAGACTAGAACTCACCATCTCCTGGTTTCTAGCTTAATGTCATAACCATTAAACCAGAATGACTCTCTTCCCACAACCAGGAGGAGATTAAGACTTTTATACTAAGTGACTGATTGCTCTGCTGAAAAAATCCACCCTGGGTCCTTCACTGGTTTTGCAATTAAGTTAGCATCGATAAATGTTTAGCGCTCCCCAGTTCAGAACAGTGAGGCTGGATTCACACGTGTGAAATCCAATGGCTTTGCTCAAATAGCAGGCTATCTCTCCTTTCCCCCACCAAGAGCAACATGTGACTTATTAAGATAGCCTAGTGCCGTGATGGCGAACCGATGGCATGTGTGCCACAGGTGGCATGCGGAGCCATATCTGTGGGCACGTGAGTGTTGCCCTAGCTCAGCTCCAGCACATATGCACGTGCCAACCAGCTGATTTTTGGGCCTTCCGGGCCCACTAGAAGTCAGGAAATGGGCCATTTCTGGCCTCCATAGGGCCTCTGGTGGGGTGGGGAAGGCCGTTTTTGCCCTCCTCAGGCTCCTAGAAAGCCTCTGGTGCCTGGGGAGGGCAAAAAATGGGCCTACCAGGCCCACCGGGACATCACGTGCCAAAAGCAGAGAGAATGTCACACACGCATGCATGAGGGGGTGGGCATTGAATTATCGGTGTAGGCATGTGCATGTGCGCCCCCCCCCCCCCCCGCTTTTGGCACGCGACGGCAAAAAGGTTAGCCATCACTGCCCTATGCTAAGAAATGTAGAAGTATAAGAAAGAGGGAGGTTAAAATATTAGTGTCACATAACTTTCACCTTCTGACCCTGCTGGTTTGGGGAAGGATGATGGGAGACCACCTGCTCTATTAGATGCTCCCTTACTCTTCCCATAGAGTACTTACTCTTTCTTTATTTAAAAAAAACCCAAAACAGTTTTGTCTCTTCCTGGAATTCTTAAAACAGCCTCCTCTTTTCTGGGTCTGCTTTGTATTACACCCCTGATAAGCAACGGCCTCCCCGAGAATGTTTGATATCTTGAAAAGTGACACTCAGCAGGGAGCCCTGTGTGTGTGTGTGTGTGTGTGAGTTGTGTAGGTGTGAAAAGAGATGCGATTAAGTAATAACAAAAGAATTCTTTGTGCCAGTGTGTACATATACAGTCCATACCTAAGCTTACTTTCCTCTTAACATGTTTCATCATACAATTCAATCTAGTCAATTTCACAATGCCATTTATGATCTCATTTGAGTCTCCCTGTTTATAAATCTCCTTAGAGGTAGTCCTCGACTTGCGACCACAATTGAGTCCTAAAATTGCTGTTGCTAACTGAGACAGTTGTTCAGGGAGTTTTGCTGAACTCAGGTGAACCGGTAATAAAAAAATGCTTTAAAAAGGTAAAAAAAGAGAGGTTCCGACGATCGCCTGACCATCAGAACCTTTTTTTCTTTTTTAAAGCATTAAAGGTTCCGGTGAATAGGTAGTAAAAAAATGCTTTAAAAATGGTTCCAACGATCACAGCTATGTTGTGCGATCATCGGAACCTTTTTTTTTTTACTTTTTAAAAGCATTTTTACTACCTATTCGCCCGAACCGGTAGTAAAAAAATGCTTTAAAAAAGTAAAAAAAAAAAGTTGGCCACGCCTACTCAGTCACATGACCCCCCCCACCAAGCCATACCCACCAAGCCACGCCCACAGAACCGGTAGCAACACATTTTACATTTCACCACTGGTTTTGCCCCATTTTACAACCATTCTTGCCACAGTTGTTAAGTAAATCACTTCAGTTGTTAAGTTAGTAACACAGTTGTTAAATGAATCTTTGTCTTTGCTTGTCAGACAGTCTTAAAAAGAGAACATAGGATCCTGAGGCACAGCACCTGTCATAAGTATGAGCCAGTTGCCAAGCATCTGAATTTCGATCACATGAGCATGGGTCATGTGCAATGGTCATGTGCAAAATGGTCATGTCATGTTTTTTCAGAGCCATTGTAACTTCGAACAGTCACTAAGTGGAAGGTTGTAAGCCAAGGACTACCAAGATCATAAAAGCAGGGAAAGCATGTCAGGAAGACAAGTTTGAGCGTGTGCTAAGACAGTGATGGTTAACCTTTTTGTCTGTGTGTGCCAAAAGTACCCACAATGCAATGTGTGCGTGACCCCCCGTCCCGGTGCCCCATCCCCTGTGCATGCGTGCGCGACCCCCCCCCCATGGCCTATTTTGGGCCTAGCAGGCCTCTTGCAGCCTCCTGGGACCAAAAGAAGACTACGGGAGGGGGGGCACCGTATCCCCCCCCCACGGCCTGTTTTGGGCCTAGCAGTCCTCCATGCAACCTCCTGGGACCAAAAACAGGCCGCGGGGGACACTGCACTCACCCCAATGGCCCATTTTTGCTCCCAGGAGGCTGCAGAAAGGCCCTCTAGGCCCAAAATGGACCACAGGGGGTGCACTGCACCCCCATGCTCCCCCTGCCCCCCACGCATACATGCACAACCCCCCGCGCCTGCATGACAGAGACCTGAAAATCAGCTGGCCGGTGGGAGGCGCGCACACATGTGGGGTGGAGCTGAGCTGGGTGACAGCTCACATGCCCGCAGAGAAGTCTCAGTGTGCCACCTGTGGCACGCGTGCCATAGGTTCACTATCACGGTACTAAGACATTCAGGCCGAGGTCACTGTTGTGGCCCATCAGTGGCCTATGCAGCTGGTAGCTGATTCTGACAGCGAGGAGGCTGGTGTGGTGCTGCACCAGTAGCCTGTGCAGCTGGCACTCGAGTTGGACAATGAGGAGGCTGGAGAAGATGTGGTGCCAGAGGTGGGGATTCAGCCAGGGCCTTCAGAACCTCCAGAAGCTCCCATAAGTGAAAAGGAAGAAGAGGAGGAGCCTCTTCTCAATGCACGAGTGCGCAGAGCTGTTAAAAGGCAGGAGTGGCTCCTCAGGAGGAGGTCTCCTTGAGAGTAGGGCTTGGGGCTAATTGGCCACTCCCCTAGCCTATTTAAGGAAGGACGACGACTGATGCAATTTGCAGGAAACAACTTCGTTCATATTCCTTCGCGTCTTGATTCCAGAAACATTTGATTCGGCTCTTGTTTATCTCTTGTCAGTTTTCCTGCAAATTGCTTCTGGGCATTCTGCCAACCACAATAAGATTATGGTTATCTGAAATACTGTGCCTCAGAATTGAGTTATTATTCTTTGGATTCTTGTCGGCTGTTAATGAAATTAAAATAACAGCCCTTGTTCAGAAAAGACTGATTTAAACTGTACTTGTGTTTGAACAACTACTAAGAAGGCTCATTCGTAGTCTTAATTAGTAAACTAAGGTTTGTACTGACTTTGTGTGTGCTGCGTTCTTTGGGGTCCGTAGCTGGGGCAGAACAGGTCACAGGGATGGTCAATAACTACAATGACCATATTTTCTTGGGGAAATTTTCTCAGGACAAACCTGAGAAGGGGGCAAATCCATTAGAAATTCATGAGGATTAAAAAAAACGTTTATTTTTTTAAAACTTTTCTTTACGAAAGAAAATTCAAGAGCAAAACCAAGAAATTAAATAATGAAATAAATGTAAAGGATGTTTTCTGAAATAAAGGATTCTCCTTTATAATAACGATCGTATGTATCACTGTAGCTATTTAACAACACTACAGATTTGGTCGTCCCTAACTTGAAAACAGTTGCATTTCTGTGTAAATTAAGCAATTATTTCCCCTTAAATTTCATTTCTATTGATAAATCGGTCTCTGTAAATCTTATGTAAATATACTTTCCCTTTCATTCCCCCTTTCTTTTTGCTGATAAATGTCTTCTTGCTGGCCAACACAATGAGCCCCACACAACATTTGGTACACAAACGACTGAAAATCCAGATGATCTATTGACACCAGCTGCAGATTTCCCCTCTCCATCAGCCTTTCTGTTTGCTGAGCAGGCAAACCTAGAAATGGGAGGGAAGGAGGGAGAAAAGGAAGGAATGTTTAAAGAAAAAGAGAGAGAAAGAAATGAGGAAAGCAAAGAATGGAGGGAGCCCAGGGCTGCAAACCAGCAGAGGTGTCAAAGACAAAGATTTAATGAATGTGCCTGTGATGTGTTTTTTTTTTTTAACCTGAACAGATTATCACAAGCTAGAAGGAAAATACCAAGAAAATGGGAGAAAGCAAGGATCATTTTTCAGACTGGCAGTTCCCCTTGCAGACATCTTTTAGCAAGAAAAAAAATGCATTAAAGAAGAATGTGCTTCCTCCCGCCACCTCTCTCCCCTTTTAAAGAGTTACTGTCATTGTTGAGAGGTTGGATTGCAAAAAGTGTCCAATGTGTAAAGAAAAACCAAAGCAAAAATGAATAGCAAGAGTTATTGCTATCTTGTTACCAACAAGACAGACACAGACTTCAGAGGATCATTAGAACTGCAGAAAAAACAATTGCTTCCAACCTGCCTTCCATGGAGGACCTGTATACTGCAGGACTCAAAAAGAGGGCTGTGAAAATATTTACGGACCCCTCACATCCTGGACATAAATTGTTTCAACTCCTATCCTCAAAACGACGCTATAGAGCCCTGCACACCAGAACAACTAGACACAAGGACAGTTTTTCCCCGAATGCCATCACTCTGCTAAACAAATAATCCCCTCAACACTGTCAAACTATTCACTAAGTCTGCATTACTATTAATCTTCTCATCTTCTCATCGTTCCCATCACCCATCTCCTCCCACTTATGACTGTATGACTGTAATTTTGTTGCTGGTATCCTTACAATTTATATTGATATTGATTGTTTCTTGATTGCTTATTTGTACCCTATGACTATCATTAAGTGTTGTACCTTATGACTTGATGAATGTATCTTTTCTTTTATGTACACTGAGAACATATTTATTTTATTGTTTATATTTATATACCGCCCTTCTCCCGAAGGACTGGGGGCGGTGAACAGCTAACAGATAAAACACAAGAAATATAAAATTTAAAAACAGTATTAAAATCCAATTAAATTAATTTGGCCCACAATTAAAAACACTCCTGTGTTTTTAATTGTTGGTGCATATGCACCAAAGACAAATTCCTTGTGTGCCCAATCACACTTGGCCAATAAAGAATTCTATTCTATTCTATTCTATTCTACGAAAGTAATATAAAGAACGGCATTGGTCAATAACTTTGTTTTCACAGGTAGTGATTGGCCAGAAACTAGAATGCTGCATTATTGTGGGGTTCTATTGCAGGGTTTCTCAACCTTAACAATTTTAAGATGTGTGAATTTTAACTCCCATAATCCCTCAGCTAGTGTGCTGTCTGGGGAATTCTGGGATTTGAAATCCACACCTCTTAAATTTGATAAAATTGAGAAACATTACCTATTGCCCCATTGTTTCAATTGTATATTATACACAATTTTTTTAGCCCAGTTTATCTTACATTATTTCACTTGTTCTTCTGTTTCATTCCATAGAGATTTATGCATTTGAGCAATTGCATGTTCTTCATTTGTACACAAGTCCACCTTACAATGTTCAAAACCATAAACTCTTTGGTCTACTTTAATGTTTTTTTTTATAGCAACAGTACTTAGACTTATGTGCCACTTTATAGTGCTTTACAGCCCTCTCTACGTGATTTAGAGAGTCAGCATATTGCCCCCAACAATATGTGTCCTCATTTTACCAACCTTCGAAGGATGGAAGGCTGAGCCAACCTTGAACTGGTCAGAATCAAACTGCTGGCAGTCGGCAGAATTAGCCTACAATACTGCATTCTAATCACTCCGCCACCATGGCTCTCTATAATAACTTTCTAAATTTTCATTTTTTTTCATTTTATTAAATTTGTATACTGCCCTACTCCCGAAGGACTCAGGGCAGTGAACAGCCATAAAATAAAAACATATAGATACAAAATTTAAAATAGAGATAAAACTAATTAAATAAATTTGGCTGAACCATTTTAAAACCCCAATAAATTAAAACCAAATCTAAAATTTCCATTTAAAAAGAGGAAAAAAAATTTAGGTCAGGCCAGCTTGATGGAATAGGAACGTCTTAAGCGCGCAACGGAAGGTACGCAGATCCGGAATCCTCCGTATCTCCGGGGGGAGCTCGTTCCAGATCGTAGGTGCCCCCACAGAGAAGGCTCTCCCCCTGGGGGCCGCCAGCTGACATTGTTTGGCCGACGGCACCCGGAGGAGCCCCTCTCTATGGGAGCGTACTGGTCGGTGGGAGGCTATTGGTGGCAGCAGGCGGTCCCGTAAATAGCCAGGTCCTAAGCCATGGAGCGCTCTGAAGGTGATGACCAAAACCTTGAAGCGCACTCGGAAGACCACCGGGAGCCAGTGCAGCTCGCGCAGGAGAGGCGTTACATGGGAGCGCCACGTCAATAAGAAAAGCATTGGCAACTATGCCCTTCTGCTATCAGTTCTTCTCTTGATTTTATTTTGTATTCCCCATGACAAAATTCTACTTTTTTTTCTGAAAAGTCAACATTTGTATTTGCCTATTATTTCTCATCTATAAAATGCATTTTTATGCTGAGAGCCAGAAAAATGTTTCTGAGCACAACCTGGATTTATATCTATTTCATATTCTCAACATGACATGCCTAACATGATGATTTTTAAAATCTACATTAACCTTGACTTTGCTATACCACTGTACAGGCCGAGCTGGAAGGTGGAATTAAACATGTCATCAGCTTGGAGTCATTGCATTGCCACAAGAGACCAAGTCCAGCCCCCTTGTATTCCACTGACCGTTATCTAGAGCCTCTTTAGTTTTGACTGTTAGTTGACTAGATGCTTGTGTATAGATAACAATAATAAACTCTTCTCTGCTTTGAACTCAATGAATGCTCCTGGATATTTGCACCTGACAACCACAGATACCCAGGCCACCCAAATTTCAGATTGAAAGAGATACATGGCTCTACTATTCTGATTTTAAGATTTCACTTTTGAAAGCCACTAAATGTTCAGAGGAAAATGAGCAACTGGCCTTATTCCCAGTGAGTCATTTTCTACTTTCTGGAGTGGGGGGGGGGGGGGGGAATGCAGAATATTAAGCTGTGAATCTTGTGATTGTGGTAGGATAGAAGGTGGATAAATCCATCTACTTTATCTTTTTCACCATGGCATGAATATGTTCTATGTAGCATTTTTAAGGAATCTGTTCTCTTTATAGCATCCTAGCTTACTGTGTGAAGATAACTTACATTTTTATTTAGCTCTCCCAGTTTTAGTATTTTTTTCCTTTCTCCCAACATATGTTTTGCTGTAGACATGATGTGTCTGTCATGGGATGGAAGATGCAGGGGGGTGCCTTCCAAGGCTGACCCAATCAGGAAATTGACTAAGTCGGGAAAGAGATACCACAGGAACTATTGGCACACAACTTTATTGTTACAGGGTACAATAATAACCTGGGCAGATGTTTCTCTCCCTTCTTTTATACCAAAGAGAATTCAGGTGGACAATCTTGGGTTTATTCCTTAACCCCACTTATAAGTCCAGGCTATATATATGCTTATATAAAAATTATTGAACTCTTTTATTTAAAGAATAGAGAAAATAACAGAATTGGAAGAGAGACCTTGTGTTCTGTCCCCCGTCCTCACACAGAGGAGGAGGGAAGGGGGAGGAGGGATGGGAAAAAATTGTTGTAATACTTGTTAAAACTTTTTAATTAAAAAAAAAAAGCCTGCCGAGCAATCACGCCCCCTTTTATCCCTTGTGGGGCGTGGCTCAGTGACTCAGCTCAATCCATGGTCCTCCCACGCCTCTTCCTTTGCTACGCATGCTTCTCCCTCCGACGCTGCCTGGGATCAAGCCAAGATTCATCAGTATCACTCTCTATCAATGGGTGCTCCGAAATGCCTTCAACCTGGCACATCCCAGGCTGTTCCTCCTGGCCTTCGGATGGAACCTGAGGCATTGCCAGAGAGGAAGGTCCTGGAGAGGGAGGCCTTGCCAGTTCCTCCCCCTCACCTTCTGAGTCCTCTTCCTCCGTGAGGACAGACTCGGGAGTTGGAGTCACAACACCTTGGAGGTCTTCTAGTCCAAAGCCCTGTCAAAGCAGGAGACCCTATCATTCCAGACAAATGGCTATTCAATCTCGTCTTGCAAACCTCCAGTGATGGATCACTCACAGCTTCTGAAGACAAGTCGTTCTTCTGATTAGTCGTTCCCTCTGTCAGGAAAGTTCTAGGTTGGTTTATTCAAAACATTTATTTAGCCGCCCATCTTCTAGCCTACTCTGGGTAGCTCCCAATCAAAAGCTAAAACAACATATTTTTTATTTTTTATTTTATTTGATTTATATGCCGCCCTTCTCCGGAGACTCAGGGCGGCTTACAATGCGTTAAGCAATAGCCTTCATTCTTTTGTATATTTTATACAAAGTCAGCTTATTGCCCCCACAAACTGGGTCCTCATTTCACCTACCTTAGAAAGGATGGGAGGCTGAGTCGACCTTGAGCCTTGGAGAGATTCGAACCAGCAGAAATTGCAGGCAGCTGTGTTAATGACAGGGTGCACCAAACCACTGTACTATCAAGGCTCTTGATAGTACAGTGGTTAAAATCATATTAAAACTATAAAACTGAATGGATTAACAAAAATTAAAAACAACAAAAATCTTGCATCAAGCCAACCTTCTCCATCTTCAAGGCCATCTTCCCTACCCCTCTGAACCTCTTAGCTATCTTGGGTCTCTTATACCTAAAATCTCAGACAAATCCACTTAATGTAGTCCTCTTGCGTGTCTCTTTCCTATCTCGATACAGTTTTGTGGATCCTTGCGACCATTCCAGGACACAAAGGAGCCAAAATGAAGAGTTTGAATTGACAAGACTTCTGTTTTCTCCTTTCAGCCTGAGTGTGAAGGGGGATTACAGGATGAAGTAGGAAGGAGAACCCCTGCGTCCTTTCATCCCTGCAACTCTTTCAGGCAGGCTATTTTGGATATAGATTATCACTCTTTGAAAAGAGTGTGAGCCAGGGGTGAAATTCAGCTGGTTCTATCCAGCTCAGGCGAACCAGGCTCCACCCACCCGCGCAGACGTCATGACATCGCTTTTTGGTGACAGAAGGCTTTGCGCATGCACAAACAACGGCGCATGCACATTTGCGAACCGGTAGGGAAGATAAGTGAATTTCACCCCAGGGGTGAAATCCAGCAGGTTCTGACAGGTTCTGGAGAATCGGTAGCAGAAATTTTGAGTAGTTCAGAGAACCGGCAAATACCACCTCTGGCTGGCCCCAGAGTGGGGTGGGAATGGAGATTTTGCAATATTCCTTCCCCCAGGAGTGGGGAGGGAAAGGGGATTTTGCAGTATCCTTCCCTTGGAATAGTTCAACTGACCTGCACAGCACCAGGGTGGAAAATCCAGTTTGATGTTTGTTAGCAAACATGTGGAAAGCTGGGAATGGAATAAACCATTTTCCTACTTCTTGGAATCTGCCTGGCTGCAAACCCATAAGCCGCGTTAGAGAAATTAGTCTGAAACTGAGGTTTGAAGCGAAGTATTTCTGTTAAAGGCTGGTTGATGCAGCACAACATTTTGTTACAGGGCCCTCATGTAGTCTGTAAGAGAAAGAACGGTGGCATTTTGTGATCTGTTGGTTAAAAGAGAATGGGCACAAATGCCTACTCACATGCGCCCGGGGAAATGCCATTTCCTCTAAATACATATAGGCAGAGAACTGGAGCAAGATAACAGAACATTTTCTGCTTTTAACCAGATTTTTAAAAGCTATTTTTATGTAAGAAATGGGGGGTGTTGGGCATTTTATACATTCAAAGAGGAGTGGGGGGGGTGGAATAACATAATAAATAGGCATATCTCAACAGATTGCTGGTGTGTGTATTTCTTTTGGCATTTACATTTTTCAGATTAACATGCACGAGAGAAGATAGGAAGTGTGCTGGGCCCTGAGGAAATAATTTGAGAAATCTTTGCATATTTTATTTAAAAGCGTGCTGTGTTAGGTAGAGTATTAAAGCAGAGAGATCATGATTAGGTTAGGCCTAGAGGGAGAGGCACTGAGGACCCATCCTCCCTTCTCTGGGTTTTCTTCCCTCAGTTGGCCTACCTCCCCCTGCCCCAAATTTCTAAGCCCTCCCTCTCCCCCCCAATATTCTAGGTGAATTTTCTAGCTTCTTGTCCAGAAGATCTTGTTCTGTCCCCAACCACATGCACACACACCAACAGACGTTCAGGAGTTAAAGACCAAACCAGCCGGCAAAATCCTTTTCCTTATGATAACGGAACTTGGCAACAACCTAGTGGCTGCCTGCCAAGAGTTTATTATTTACAAAGAGGAGAGATAACTTCTCCCCACTTCTGATACATCAAAGGAAAGCAGCTCAATAATTACGGAATTAAATCAAGTCCAGAGATACTCCAGCAAAGTCTTAAAGCAAAAGTCCGGCAATGCAGAATGGCGTGGAAGCTTTCAGCTTTGTTCGTTTCAGGGTTTGACTGGCCACCACGCTCCCTTTTATATCCTGTGGGGTGTGGTCCAGTGACTCAGCCTAATCTCGGGCACGCCTTTTCTTCTGTTGCGCGCGCTTATCTTTGCGACGCTGACATGGGTCCAGCCAAGATTCATTACCCTTATTACTGTCCATCTGTGGCTGCGTGGACATGCTTGGCCCTGGCCCTATCTCTTGCCCTTCGGCGGACATCGAAGGCATTGCCAGAGAGGAGGATCCTGGAGAGGGAGTCCTTGTCAACTCCTCCCCTTCACTCTCGGAGTCCTCTCCTGCCAATGACACAGGCTCCGGTAACGGAACCACAACAGATCTGCAGGGATCAGTCAAAACAGTGGAGATGGGCTGTGCTCACATCGTTCAGCTCAACCATCTTAATTACTTCTACCCTGCTCCAGATGCCCCTGTTGTCCTCCCATAGCTGTGCTGATTGTGGATGATAGGAATTGTAGTCCAACAGATGCGGCGAGTCTTCAGTTAGGAAACATATGCAGATTTGTTTTTTGCTCAAATTTACCATGGTGGTGGGCTGCTACCGGTTCGCCCCAGATCAGGCGAGCTGGTAGCAGCGGTGGCAGCGGGAGGCTCCACCCACCCACCCGGACGCTTCTGCGCATTCACAGAAGATTCTGCACATGCGCAGAAGTGTTAGAAGCACACCCACGCCTATGAGCGAACCAGTAGCGATGGGTTTTGAAACCCGCCCCTGGTGGTGGGACAAGGGAAGTCAGTGTTGTGACCCAGGCCCAAGTAAGTAGTAGGAAAATCAGTCCATGAAAAAACAAACTTTATTCGAACAGCTGAGAATTACTTCACTCCCAGCGTCGTTCAACTAAATTAAAGCAAATTCCTCCCAACACAAATTCCTCAGTCCTATCACAAACTTTGGTCCAATTAGGCAAACGCCCTGAGTCCAGCAGGAGAAGGGCGGTATACAAATTTAATAAAATAAAATAAAAATAAATAAACTGTCAAAGGCTTTCTTGGCAAACGTTCAGAAGTCACAGATACAAAAATAAATACAAGACGTAGACGAAGAGGAAGACAAAGCTACCAACGTTGTTTTCCAGCAAAGCCCAAACGCTGATCTGTTTTAAGCCTTATAGGAGGATCCAATCATCTCTGGCCCTACTCCCGAGTTGTCCTCTTTGCTTGAGCTGCTCTTGCCTTCTGGCAGCTCTTCTCATGCCTGCATTAGGAACAGGCTCCTCCTGTTCCTCTGCCTCACTTCTATCCGCCTCTGGAGGCTCCGGAGTCCGCACCTCACTCCCCAATGGCCCATCTCTGCCTCAGACGCAGAGCCCTCATCCGGGTCTTCCCCAGCCTCCAGGACTGGCCCATGTTCTTCCTCAGCCTCATTGCTGTCCGACTCTGCTGCCAGTTCCGCAGGCTGCTGGCAGACCACAACAGTCAGTATAGGTAGTCCTCCACTTACAACCATTCATTTAGTGAACGTTCAAAGTTACAACAGCATTGAGAAGAGAGACTTATGACTGTTCTTCACACTAATGACCGTTGCAGCATCCCCATAGTTACATAATCAAAATTTGGACTCTTGTCAGCTGGTTCACATTTATGCCCGTTGCAGTGACCATCTTTTGTGACCTTCTGACAAGCAAAATCAATGGGGAAGCCAGATTCACTTAACAACCATGTTATTAAGTTGAAAGTACTGGTTGTAAGTCGCGCTTTTTTTTAAAAAAAATAAATTTTATTAAGTTTTCCAAGTTAAAATCAACATAAGACAAAAACATTGATTATACATAAAACAAAAACCATACATTAAGTTGCTTTTTTAAATGCCATTGTAACTTTGATCAGTCACTAAACGAATGGTTGTAAGTCAACCACTACCTGTGTTCCAGTGGTGGGTTGCTCCCGGTTTGGACCGGTTCACAAGAACCGGTAGTAAAACCAGCGGGAGGCCCCGCCCACCACCCCAGATGTTGTCATCAGCGATCTGCGCATGCGCAGAAGCGATCCTGTTGCGAACTGGTAGTAAAGGTAAGTAGAACCCACCCCTGCTGTGTCCTCGGAAGGTGTGAATGTTAAGGAAACATTCACACCTTCTGAGAATACGTTTCTCCCGAGATGGTTTACATGACAATGTCATTGTGAGATTATTTTATGTGGTACATCTTCCTCATTGCTCCAAAGCAGGGGTGAAATGTAAAATTTGTTACTACCGGTTCTGTGGGCGTGGCTTGGTGGGGGGGGGGTAATGTGACTGGGTGGGGTGTGGGCGACTTTTTTTTTTTTTACTTTTAAAAGCATTTTTTCTACAACCTTAAGAGCTTGCAGAAAAAATGCTTTTAAAAGCCTCTGACGATCAGGCAACTCAGCTGGAATCACCAGAGGCTTTTAAAGGTTTTGTTTTTTTTCCTACAACCTCTTCAGCCAAAGAGGTTGTAGAAAAAATGCTTTTAAAAGTAAAAAAAAAAGCCTCTGATGATCGCGTGGCTCAGCTGGGCATGGCGGAGGGGCAGGCAGGGATTTTTGCTACCAGTTCTCCGAACCACCCGCCGCCATCGCTACCGGATCAGGCGATCCAGTCCAAACCGGGAGCATTTCACCCCTGCTCCAAAGCCCTTCTTTTGCTGCCTCCACATTTCTGTATCTTCCCTTGAGATTTTATTAATTATGGGAAGCCAGCCCCTTAGCAGATCCCTAGGAAGAGGATTCTACAGTGAAAAAAAAAATAACACAAAGAGACAAACAGCTCTTGGCCCTCGTGTGTCACTCATGAATGCAAGAACACCCCCACTGCACCCAGGAGCATTTTTTTCTGCAAATCTCTTTCCCTCTGAAAGCAAAAGGTCCAAAGTAAACTCTCGTTCCTCCCAGCAAGAGAGAACTACTTGGAAAACCATACAGGAGAATTTCTTTGCATGGTCGTAGTGAATATAAAATTACAAAACTGCATCTCATTTACTTTGGCTATGTCATGCGGGGGAATTCACCGGAGAAAGCAATTATGTTTGAAAGTGTTCACTTTAAAAGGAAACCAGCCCACCAAAGAACATGATGGCTGGACACCATCAACACTGACACCAGCCGGAGCCTAGAACAACTCAAAGAAGGAGTGCGAGATTGGCAAAGGTGGAGAGATCTGACCCATAGAATCGCCAAGAGTCAGACAGGACTGAATGGACATCAACAACAATACATCATATATGCAAGCAAACCTAAACTCTTGACTGAAAGCTCCAACGTTCCATTGTGGGGTGATTTGTTTTGACAAGCCTTGTGTGAGATGGAGATTGCGTGTGGAAGAACCATGAATCACGCTGGCTGCGGATGAAGGCTTTGTGTGATGGCTCCTCTTTTGAAGTTGGCTGATATATCAAAGATCCTCGTGATGTAATACAGCTCGGTTTTATGCAGAATGTAGTTTTTGAAACACAGGCAGAGGCACGAAGCCTGCAGGAAACTTAGCAGGAAATTGAAATGATCTATCATACGTGATCCTTCGCTAGTTTGAGAGACAACTTTCACAGGTTTTTGAATAAATGGATTTCTGAAACCACGTGAGACATTTTCTATTTATTCTCTGATCAGCTCCAAAATAAAAATTATTGCTTAGCATGACACACCCTGTTTTTCTGTCTCATTTAAGGAGGGAGGGCCTTTTCTATTCTATTCTCCTATTATAAACTGAGGGGAGGGGAGGGGAGGGGAGAGGGGAAGAGAAGAGGGCGAGAGAAGAGAAGAGAAGAGAAGAGAAGAGGGGAGGGGAGGGGAGGGGAGGGGAAGAGAAGAGAAGAGAAGAGAAGAGAAGAGAAGGGAAGGGAAGGGAAGAGAAGAGGGGAGGGGAGGGGAGGGGAAGAGGAGAGGAGAGGAGAAAAGTAGAGAAGAGAAGAGAAGAGAAGAGGGGAGGGGAGGGGAAGGGAAGGGAAGGGAAGGGAAGGGAAGGGAAGGGAAGGGAAGGGAAGAGAAGAGAAGAGAAGAGAAGAGAAGAGAAGAGAAGAGAAGAGAAGAGAAGAGAAGAGAAGAGAAGAGAAGAGAAGAGAAGAGAAGAGAAGAGACACAGGTCCAGTGCCATCTCCAAAGTGAAAAAGAAAAAAAGCAGGTTCTGTTGACTTTCACTGCTATCCTTCTCACTGGTTTTCTGAAGTTTTGCCTGTACAGGTAGTCCTTGATTTATGACAATTGAGCCAAAAGTTTCGATTCCTAAGCAAGACAGTTGTTAAGTGAGTTTTGCCTCCTTTCACAACCTTTCTTGCCGCAGTTGTTAAGTAAATCACTGCAGTTGTGACTAACCAACTTAGTGACATGGTTGTTAACTGATTCTAGCTTCCCCTTTGATTTTGCTTGTCAAGGTGGTTGCAAAAAGTGATCAATACCTCCAGGACACTGCAACCGTCATAGATACACGCCAGTTGCCAAGCGCCTGAATTTTGCTCACATGACCACAGGGACGCTGTAATGGTCCTAAGCATGAAAAATAAGTCAGTGCTGTTCCTAAATGAATGGGTGTAAGTCAAGGACTTCCTATAGTCCTAAAATCTTGAAGCTTAGCTAGGTTGGTTGGTGGATGGGTATCATCCAAGCATCTCTTACCAGAACACACTGAATCTAGAAAACATACCCAGCTTTTGGAACTCACAACAATGACTATAGCTTATCTCTAACCAGATAACCGGATAACAGTGGCTCAGTGGCTAAGATGCTGAGCTTGTCGATCAAAAGGTTGGCAGTTCAGCGGTTCAAATCCCTAGTGCCGCATAACAGGGAGAGTTCCCGTTACTTGTCCCAGCTTCTGCCAACCTAGCTGTTTGAAGCTTGCACATCAAAAAATGCAAGTAGAAAAATAGGGACCCCCCTTTGGTGGGAAGGTAACAACGTTCCGTGCACCTTTGGCATTGAATCATGCTGGCCACATGACCACGGAGATGTCTTTGGACAGCGCTGGCTCTTTGGCTTTGAAACAGAGATAAGCACCGCCCCCTAGAGTCGGGAACGGCTAGCACATATGTGCCTTTACCTTTACCTTTTTAACGGGATACCAATGCATCCATTTCATTTAAACAACCGTTTGAAATTCTGCTCTGCGGGATCTGTCATTTGGATTTTACTTTGCAAAGGAGGTGGGGCTTTTTTAAAAAAAAATCCGTACCACCCCTTGCTCACCTCAAACTCTCCCTCCCCTCCCTACAACAAATACAAGCCCTTTAACAAATCCGTGATTTGTCATTGTTCCCCATTTCCACATCAGAAGCCAGAGTCATAATTGTCCTTTCCCATTATTAATATACTCTGAAGGTTCCCTTTCTGTGCCTTAATGAGATTAGTGTTATTTCTATGCATTGCTGGAGCAGGAGAGAAAGGCTGGGGGACGAAGCGAGCCTGTCTGATCTGTTAACTAAAGGGTGCTAATCTTTTTCTGGCTGTAGCTCTCCCCATTCCCATTGCCTGAGGATAAAAAGAGTTGGGGGGGGAGCTGGTTGAATCAATTAAAGAGAGCAGATTAGGCCTCTTGGTCACTCTCTGTGTAGAGAACAGAGTCACCCATTTCTGAAAACAAACAGCCAGTAGGTCCTTCCGGAGTGTCAAAATGCCTTAAGGCTGATGGGAGACAAGAGAGCAGATTTCAGTTTGGAAGCTCAGCTCAGCTTTGCAAGGCAGTTCATCTTCTTGGAGCGAGAAACCAGAAGCTGCAATCTTCAACTTTAAAAAAAAAAAAGCACAATGGTCCATCAATAGAGGCTTAGCTTGATTCTAAAGGCTGGTTGCACTCATCCTCCCTGGTAGCTTTCTGGACTGAACTCTGACCATTGAAGGAGGCTTTCAGGAGGGATCGAGGGGGAACTGGGTTTAGTTTGCCCATGAATGCAATCTTATTTAACTCTGCATTTTCAAGTCAAAACGCAAGTCAGCCACACGGATTTCACTCCAAATTCACTATTCTATGGCTCGCACAATTCCGTTTAGCAAAACGTGGAAAAGAAGGTATAAGAGAATAAGTACAAATAGAGAACCAATTTGGCCTGGTGGTTAAGGCATCAGGCTACAAACCGGGAGACTATGAATTCTAGTCCTGCCTTAGCTATGAAAGCCAACTGGGTGTCTTTGGGCCAGTCACTTTTTGTCAGCCCAATCCACCTCAAAGGATTGTTGTTATGCGGGAAATTGGAGAAAGAAGGACTACTGGGTATTTTCGCTACCCTGAGTTACTTACACAGTATTAAAGGTGGGATAAAAATCAAATCAATAAATATCCGAGATCCAAAGAGCTATGAACAAAGTGTTTCAGAATGCCTTATATCACAGGAAAAAAAAATAAGTAATTGGAAAACCATTTTTGCAAACTTCAAATAAAAAAGCACAGGTAGGCAGAAACGTGCATCAAGGTAACAGGCAATTTTTGCTGCAAACTTTAAACAAACATTCAAATACAACAAACTAAACTTCATGTATTTCAAGAAATAAGTAATCAAGATTGATGAATTTTTCTAAGGTGCACAGTCTGTTCTTTTTTAAAAAACAGTGTAAATAACGAGGCAATTTTTAATTAAAACCAAGTGAATATGCAAGTAGCTTAACCTTGATTTTTCCTCTGCAAAATAACAATTTTATTACAAACCACGAGGATATGATATGTAGGAAGACTCTTCAATCTAATCCTCTGCACACATTCTGTGGTTTTAGACAAAAGAAGGAGAATTACTGGCCCGCCAATTGTTTGGGTTCAGTTTAGGTTCCATTTATAGATTTAAAAAAAAAACAAAACAGGAATGTTTAAGTGTCCTGAGATGATATTTTGTGAAGATTTAAAGGTGATTGGATGAAGGCAAAAAAGGGAATCTACCCCTCATCATCAAAAATTAGTACCTGGAAAATGACCAGCAGACCTACCAATTAGCTTCCCCTATTATGGTGCAAGGGATCTACCGTATTTTTATTTACATTACACCAATGATTTTTCTACTTTTCTTCTTTTACATATAAACAAACATATACAATACCAATATTATACCAATATAATTCTCTTCTGGAAAAGACTTGAATGCATTAGGGGGGAAGAGCAATTGTAAGATGCCTGCCCTGTATTATTTCAGGGACCAGAAGATACTTACTGATCAGAGGTGGTATTCAGTCAGTTCGCACCAGTTTGCGTGAACCGTTGGCGGAAATTTGGCCAAGGTCGCCGAACTGGTAGCGATGGCTGGCTGGCCACGCCCCCGGACCGGTCCCCCAGGTTGCTGCTAGCAGTTCAAAAGCACGTAAAAAATGCAAGTAGAAAAATAGGGACCACCTTTGGTGGGAAGGTAACAGTGTTCTGTGCATCTTTGGCGTTTAGTGCTATCAGCCACATGACCACGGAGACGTCTTCGGTCAGTGTTGACTCTTTGGCTTTGAAACTGAGATGACCACCGCCCCCTAGAGTCAGGAACGACTAGCACATATGTGTGAGAGGAACCTTTACCTTTACCTTTAATCTCTGGCTTCCAGTAGAAACACCATAAATGTCAGGCATAAAGAATCTGGACCATTGATTAGCTGCAGCATAGAAGATTTACTCAGACCTATAGACAAAAATCTGGTCTAAATTGATACCAGATAAGGGTCAACAGAATTCAGGAGGGTGGATTTGGAATACTTGTAGGAAGGCAAGAACTCTAAACTGATGACAGACTTAACTCCACCCTTCAAGCTCTGCCTCCTCTTCTCCTACATCAGTCATAGTCACTGACTGTGGGATGCTGCAAATGGCCATAAATGCAGGCCAGTTGCCAAGCATCCATAATGTAGTGACCTGACCATTGGAACTTCGAATCCAGATCATAAATAGTTTTTTGGGGGGTCTGTTGTAATTTTGAACAGTTGCTAAGTGATTGATTGTAAATTGAGGGGTACCTGTACTCTGGCACAACCCAGAATGACTTTTCTGGGGAGTCCATGTTAATAAATGCATGGATATGTGTTGCTATTTGT
Organism: Arizona elegans; assembly: GCA_022577455.1. NCBI lineage: Eukaryota > Metazoa > Chordata > Lepidosauria > Squamata > Colubridae > Arizona > Arizona elegans. The sequence goes on along the minus strand of JAKOOJ010000011.1, from coordinate 12,856,395 downwards.
CAAGAGGAAAAATATAATCCAGCTACTATCAGAAAATAGCGAAAATTCGAAAAGGAATGTTTCAGCTCCAGTGCCTACCTGAGGTGTGATTCAATGGTGGGTTGCCCCTGGTTCGGACCGGTTCTATAGAACCGGTAGCAAAACCGGCGGGAGGCTCCGCCCACCGACCCTGATGTCATCAGAAAGCTTCTGCACATGCGTGCGCGTGGCTCCATTGCGAACCGGTAGTAAAGGTAAGTAGAACCCACCCCTGGTGTATATGCAGGGTTGTAAGTACTTTGAGGGGAGAGCCATAATTTCAAATAGTCAGTAAGTGACTGTAAAGGGAGGACTACTTGTACTCAAAGGAGAAATATAGTTTTAGGTGTCCTACAAAAAGTTATACAGAGGTGGAAAAACCTTCACTTTGAGCAGTGGTGGAATTCAAATTTTTTTTACTACTGGTTCTGTGGGTGTGGCTTGATCGACGTGGCAAGGGAAGGATACTGCAAAATCCCCATTCCCTCCCCACTCCTGGGGGAAGGGTATTGCAAAATCTCCATTCCCACCCCACTCTGGGGCCAGCCAGAGGTGGTATTTGCCGGTTTTCCAAACTATTCAAAATTTCCACTACAGGTTCTGCAGAACAGGGGTCTCCAACCTTGGCCACTTTAAGCCTGGAGGACTTCTGGGAGTTGAAGTCCTCCAGGTTTAAAATGGCCAAGGTTGGAGACCCCTGCTCCAGAACCTGTCAGAACCTGCTGAATAGCACCCCTGCTTTGGGGGATTCCCTTCCTTTGCCCCATCGTTAAAGACTCTCTTCTCCTTGCTTCCCTTTTAGACGTGATCAAAATCACTTCACCAAAACAAAGCAACATGTGCCCGTGTATTTATAAATACCACCCTCCGGCTACAAGAAGTGTGCCTAATTTTGCCTTATTGCCAATTCGTTTCTGCTCGCCTTGATTTGTCCTCTTACATGGGCTGTGAGGTGATAAGCATGTGCTGCTTTCAAACAGATGAAAGCTAAAATTGCAGATGATTTCTTTTTTCCCCCCCTTTTCAGTACAAAACAGCAGCTCTTATCCTCCGTGGGCAGGAAGCGCTGCCTCGATTCCGAAGATGCCGGAGGGGAAATGAATATCCTAAACTTCCATCCAGTCCCTTCGGTACCTTCCATTCTGCCAGCCCCAGAGTTTGCTGCTCTTCATTATCATATGTTGGTGGATTAGTGAGCCAACTCTGAACTTCCCTTTGTCCTACTCCATTGTTGAGCATTTTGCTCGCCTCCATTTAAAAACTCCACCCCCATCTTGTTTCCTTTAAAAAGAAAAATAAATTTAAAAAGGAAAATAAAGGAAAATAGGCTGAACTGGGCTGGGCAGAAGGTTGGATGCAAAAAAGAAAAGAAAAGAGAGAGAGAGAAGAAGAAGGAGGAGAGGCTTCGTAGAAGAATTCAGACTGCAGCTGCCTCGTTTCCTAGGGTGCCCAATGGACACTCAACCGCCTTACAAGCTCCGTGTGAGTGTATGTGAGTGCATAGGAACAATACACCTGCTTTGGATCGAGCTGATCACTTTCACGCCTGTTGGGATTAGAGACTTTAAGTGTCGTTCTAAATTGGGTGGATAAACAGTCTTGTGAAAACTTGTTAGTGCCGCTAAAAGGAAGCTTAGCCTTCGTGCTTGATTTTTATTGACAGACTGAATTTGATGAGGGGTTAGGCTTCATTCAAAGGACTCCATTGACAAGCTGGGCCTTTTGTCTCTCGACGCGGAGTCCCGAAACAAGGACCAAGTTAAGCTCCGTTTTCACCCATGATTAGCTGTAGGAAGATACAAAGACCACCAGGCCCCACCAGGTCAAGCTACTCCAGCTTCAAATAACACTCCTTCTGGCTTTTGCTCAAAGTTCTTCAGGGGGTCTGTTCATTCTAATTCTTTGTCCCCCTGTGTCTGAGGAAGGAGGCTAGCCAAGAAAGCAGGGGTGAAATCCAGCAGGTTCTGACAGGTTCTGGAGAACCGGTAACGGAAATTTTGAGCAGTTCAGAGAACCGGTAGCAAATACCACCTCTGGCTCGGCCCAGAGCGGAGTGGGAATGGAGATTTTTGCAATATATATTTTTTTTAATTTGATTTATATGCCGCCCTTCTCCGGAGACTCAGGGCGGCTTACAATGCGTTAAGCAATAGCCTTCATTCTTTTGTATATTTTATACAAAGTCAGCTTATTGCCCCCACAAACTGGGTCCTCATTTCACCTACCTTAGAAAGGATGGAAGGCTGAGTCAACCTTGAGCCTTGGAGAGATTCGAACCAGCAGAAATTGCAGGCAGCTGTGTTAATGACAGGGTGCACCAAACCACTGTACTATCAAGGCTCTTAATATCCTTCCCCCAGGAGTGGGGAGGGAATGGAGGTTTTGCAGTATCCTTCCCGACATGCCCACCGAGCCACGCCTACCAGTGGTATGTTGCTCCTGGTTCGGACCGGTTCACAAGAACTGGTAGTAAAACTGGTGGGACGCTCTGCCCACTGACCCGGATGTTATCATAGGCAATCTGCACATGCGCTTCTGTGCATACGCAGAAGAGAGCGCACACGGGCACGATGCAAACCGGTAGTAAAGGTAAGTAGAACCCACCCCTGACGCCCACCAAGCCAGGCCACGCCCACAGAACCAGTAGTAAAAAAATTTGGATTTCACCACTGCAAGAAAGTAAAGATCATATGTATCTGTGTGCATGCATGCATGTATGTATAAATATCCCGCCTTTATTATTTATGCAAACAACTCCAAGTGGCAAACATATCCCACCTTCCTCCTCCTATTTTCTCCACAACAACCCTGTGAAGTGGATTGGTCTGAGAGAGAGAGAGAGACTAGCTCAATAACCCAGCTGGCTTTCATGGCTATGGTGGGACTAGAACTCACCATCTCCTGCTTTTCAGCCTGGTGCTTAAGCAATAAACCAAAATGCCTCTAAACTAGACTAAGGTGACCAGATTTTAAGATTGGTAAAGAGGGACACCATTGTGGGCGTGGCTTATTTTGTGGGCGTGGCTAGCTGGTCATGTGACTGGGTGGCCGTGGCTACCTGATCATGTGACCGGGTGGCCATGGCTATGTGTATAGGGACTACTCAGAGGGCTGAAAAAAGTCATTTCTGACAGGTCCTCGCACTTTGACTGGTCCTCACACTTATGACCATCCTCACATTTATGCCCATGCAGCATCCTTAACAACCATGTCACTCATTTCACAACTGCTTCTCTTCACCATGGTGATAAGATAGGGCAAAAAACGTAAAATGTGAAGACAGTCGTAAGTTTGAGGACTCCTCAAAAGTGCGAGGACCAGTCAAAAATAACTTTTTCAGCCCTCTGAGTAGTCCATATGCATAAAAGGATACAGCAATAGAGAGGGATGAAGGAAGGGAAGGGAAATTAGAGTAGGAGTGAGGGTAAGAGGGGGCGGAAGAGAGGAGGAGAAGGAGAAAGGAAGAGGAAGTAGGGAGGAGAAGAGGGGGGGAAGAGAAAGTAAGAAGGAAAGAAAAGAGAGAAGTGGTAGGTTTGAGGAGAAAGATTGCTGTACAATAAAAAAGATGAAAGGGAAGAAAGCCAACCCCAAACAAATATAAAGATATTAAGATAAAGAATGAATGGTTAAACTTTAAAGAATAAAAGAGAACAAATATGAATAAATAGCAGTAATTAGAAACACACATACAAACATACAATTTATTTTCTTTGAACAGAGTATTTGGCCGGTTCACAAATTTAAACAGTGTTTAGTCACTTCAATTAAATTTACAATTTCTATATTTCCTTTTTGCCATATTTATTTTTTATCTATTTTTTTAAAAAAACCAATATTACCCTTCATCCTCATCTCTAATCTTAATCAAATTCAATTTTTCCCTTCTATTCTATATTATACCCTTTCCCATTGTCATCTATTTTTATATCCATCCCCACATTGTTTAATTATGTAATTATGTAATACAGTTGTTTAATACAAATTTAACATTTTAATATAAATCAATTAGTTATAAAACTATCTTTTTTGTATATTAATCAATATGAACATGAATATTCCAATTATTTCCATGCAATCCAATTTCTTACAAATCAATTAATTATACTTACCAATAATAATAAACCAAATAATTTCCCCCATATATTCCTCTGAACCACAACTTAACCATTTCTGCTTTCAACATAATATACAATTAATAGTATCTCAATTATTACAATTCCCTAGTTAAAAAGAGTTTTTTTTTCTTTTGTGTTTTAAAATCTTGAACTCTCCTCCTAAATTTCCCATTGTTTGCAGTTTTTCACCTACCTTTTTTGGGGAGGAAAAATAAAAATAAAAATAAATCTCTCTCTGCCTCATTTTGTCACCTTGCACCAAAGATCCTGGTTTCGGTTTCGTTTCTGCAGCTTAGCTAGGGGAAAAAAAAAACTGCTTCAGGAACTCTTTACACTGAGTGCCTGTAGGGCGGCCCTTTGAAGCCCCGGGCAAGAGTTTAAACAGTTTTTTTTTTTTTTCTTCTAGCCATCAGCTGGGGCTCAAGAGACAGAATGAAAAATCGGGACTTTTTTGAAACGCCGCGGGACGCGGGACAAATTGCTAAAAATCGGGACCGTCCCGCCAAAAGCGGGACGTCTGGTCACCTTAAACTAGACCAAACTAGTAACCAGCTGTGCAATCCCAGGGCCCAACTTTAGGGAACACAAGGACCTACGCAGTGGTGGGTTTCAAATTTTTTTACTACCGGTTCTGTGGGTGTGGCTTGGTGGGCGTGGCATGACTTGGTGGGCATGGTTTAGTGGGCGTGGCAGGGGAAGGATACTGTATAATCTCCATTCCCTCCTCACTCCAGGGGAAGGTTACTGCAAAATCCCCATTTCCTCCTGATCACCTGGGACTCGGGAGGCAGATAGGGGCAGGGCCAGTCAGAGGTGGTATTTACCGGTTCTCTGAACTACTCAAAATTTCCGCTACCAGTTCTCCAGAACTGGTCAGAACCTGCTGAAACCCACCTCTGGACCTACGGCCCTGTTTCTTACTATGCCCATAATATGAAGGTTCACCGCTTCAAGTCAGTACAGACATCTGAAATATAGTTTAAATGTTAAAACATACATTTTTCCTGCCTTTTTTTTTTTAAGTGTGTGTTAGGGAAAAGTGTGCACAAAAGTGCTATGTTAATGAAAACAATGTACAAAAGTGCATTTAGTCGAGCACCTGGTTGGGGAAGAATAAAGAATTGATATATCAGACAAGATTAGAAGCAGAAGCGTTTACATGTTGGGAAAACATCTCTACTTGGCATCTCTTTGAATTTGTGAATGTGACAATGAGAAATAGCATAAATGACTGACTGCCCAATGTATACTTTTTTTTTAAAAAAAAGGAAATTATCAAGTGCCTAGAATCACGCTTGAGAACTTTGCAAAATAATGAAAACCAAGAGAAACAGAAATCCAAAGCAGTTGCCTCTTGCCTATAATCTTCAAGTTACATGATTGCTTCAGTACATAGGTTTTCTATTTGTTTATTTTTCAGAAGTCTTCAAATGCACCTAAATCAGCCTGCTTCTTAGGCTTAGCAATTTTAAGTTGTGTGGACTTCAACTCCTAGAATTCTCCAGCCAGCATGCCTATTGGGGCATTCTGGGAGTTTGAGTCTATGTGTGCTGACTAGGACATTCTGGGAGTTGAAATCTATACATGCCAGCTAGGGGAATCTAGGAGCTGAAGTCCATACATCTTAAACTTTCCAAGTTTAAGAAATATTGTCCTAGAGCAAAGAAACTTACACCAGGTCATGCCACAGAATAACCAGAGGTTATTCAGACATGAAGGCTGAAACGCTGCCACATTTTCATTTGACTGCTGGCTCCTTGAAGCTTTGAAAGTCCTGTTTTCCTCCTCTCTGAAGATTCTACCTCAGCCATAGGACATGTCATAACAAGAGCAGAGTCTTAAAGGTGGGACTTCATCAAGAGTTGCTGGTAGATGAAAGTGAGCCCGCGGGGCAAAGTTTCTTTAGAAATTACCCCATTGACTCATCCCTCCCCAAAGCAGCTGACAATAAACAAAGCAATTAAAAGTTGGATCTGCCAACACAGGTTATTTGTTGTTGGGGAATGGAGAGCCATTAGAGGGAGAGAGTTAAAAAAAAAAATTCCAGGAAAAAAACTTGTATCCCCAATAAGAATACTGTACAGGAGCCAATCTGGGGCCTATAAACAGGACCTCGCCTAGGTATAGTCAGAGTTCTTTCTGCATTTCATGTATATTTTTCATTCTAGAAGATCAATGTTTTTGATTGGGCTGGGAAATTCTGGGAGTTGAAGTCTGTTAAAATTGCCAAGTTTGAAAAACACTGATCTCGTTTGGGCCTGTCAAACTGGCAGCCCGCGGGCTGGATGTGTCACGTGGAAGCCACGCCCACCCCGGCTCCGCAAAGGCAAAAAAGTCACAATACGTCATGTGACGTGGTCAAGTTTGCCACCTGTGATCTAGATTCTAATTTAGAAGCCAAGATGGCAGCCACAGCCATAATCAAAGCCTCATTCCTCTTTTATCTGCATTATACGACCCTCTGTGAGAATGTCACTATTTTGTTTGAACAGTTTCACATTATTATTACTATTATTGTTGTTGTTACTGTTATTCAGAGAAGAAGTACTTTCCACTCTGTGTTAGATAAGTAAAACCTAGGAAGGATCAGTCAGCAAATCTAGTTTATAATTAGTACCGTGTTTCCCCGAAAATAAGACCCTGTTTTATATTTTTTGAATCCTGAAATAAGCGATTGGGCTTATTATCAGGGGGTGTCTTATTTTGGGGAAAACAGGGTAGTGATAGCAGCAGCAGCAGCTATATGTTAATAGCAGCAGCTATATGTCTCATTTCCCACCATCTGCATGGTGACTTACAGGCCAAGCAAATAGCATGTATAGCAACATCAAAAGAACAATAATCATTGTATCTGTTAACATCAATACACCATTTCTTAATGTATCATGCAAACAGCCTTCATGTCCTTCCTATAGAGCCGTGGTGGTGCAGTGGTTAGAATGCAGTATTGCAGGCTAATTCTGCTGACTGCCAGGAGTTTGATCCTGATCGGCTCAAGGTTGACTCAGCCTTCCATCCTTCCGAGGTGAGTAAAATGAGGACCTAGATTGTTGGGGGCAATAGTCCCCAATAGAGAGGGTTGTAAAACACTGTGAAGTGCTAATATGCCTAATAAGTCTACTGCTATAAAGACAAATGGGACAAACTACAGGTAGTCCTTGACTTACAACAATTCACTTAGCAACCATTCAATTCAGTACAATGGCACTGAAAAAAGTAACTTACTGCGGATCCTCACACTTACAGTCATCAAAACCAGGGGTGAAATGCTCCCGGTTCGGACCGGATCTCCTGATCCGGTAGCAATGGCAGCGGGTGGTTCGGAGAACCAGTAGCAAAAATCCCTGCCACTCCCACCCCCCCGGCCATGCCCACACAATCGCCCGTCACCCGCTTGCCGCTTCTTTTAAAAAATGCTTTTAAAAGCCACCACCAAGCCACGCCCATAGAACCGGTAGTAACAAATTTTAGATTTCACCACTACAGCAAACTGGTAGTAAACTGGTTCAGATTTCACCACTGATCAAAACATTCCCACAATCCTATGATCAAAATTGGGATGCTTGGCAACCCGCATGTATTTATGAAGCTTGCCGTGTCCTGAGGTCATGTGGTCGCCATTTCTGACCTTCCCATCTGGTTTCCAACAAACAAAGTCAATAGGGGAAATCTGGATTTGCTTAATGACCATGTGATTCATTTAACAACTGTAGTGATTCACTTAACCATGGCAAAAAAGGTTGCAAAACTGGGCTTGACTCCCTTAAGTGCTTGGCTCGGCAATGGAAATTCTGGTCCCGATTGTAGTGGTAAGTTGAGGACTACTTGGAAGCAGAAATAAATTAATGAGAACAAAGTTGACAAAAAGGACAAAGTCATATCATAAGATCTCAGCCTCCTGAGATTTGCCACTCCATGGCAAATCTCAAGTATGTCCATTTTGAGAAAAAGAGACTTTAACAGCAACACTGATATGAGAAGGCTGAATACCCAGACCTCAAAAGATTGCTTTCATGGGTGTCTCTGAATGTCCCTCAGCATACAGGAAATTTGTGAAGAACTATATTAGGATAACAGAGTTGGAAGGGACCTTGGAGGTCTTCTAGACCAACCCCCTGCCTAGGCAGGAAACCCAACACCACTTCAGACAAATGGTTATCCAACCTCTTCTTAAAAACTTCCAGCATTGGGGCATTCACAACTTCTGGAGGCAAGTTGTTCCACTGATTAATTGTTCTAACTGTCAGGAAATTTCTCCTTAGTTCTAAGTTGCTTCTCTCCTTGATTAGTTTCCACCCGTTGCTTCTTGTCCTGCCCTCAGGTGCTTTGGAGAGTAGCCTGACTCCCTCTTCTTTGTGGCAACCCCTGAGATATCGAAACACTGCTATTATGTCTCTCTTAGTCCTTCTTTTCATAAGACTAGAAATACCCAGTTCCTGCAACCGTTCTCCACATGTTTTAGCCTTCAGTCCCCTAATCATCTTTGTTGCTCTTCTCTGCACTCTTTTTAGAGTCTCAACATCTTTTTTTACATTGTGGCGACCAAAGATCTCAACACACACAACCAATTTTCAACACAATTGTTTGCTGAACAGACACACGCCATCTTTCTCGCATATAACCTCCACGACCAACCTATCTCCTACTCTGGGTCATCCCGATTAAAATCCTACATCCGTTGAGCCACTCTTTGTATTCTGATGAACTGACCTGCAGCTCACAAAAGCTGGCGCCTTTTAGTAACATTTCTTAGTTGGTAAAGAGGCTACCAGACAGACCCTTCTGACTTTGGGCCAGCCTAAACTACCTGGCTCTCCTCCTACAAAGACCCTTCTGATGTCCCCAGCGAAGAAGGCGACACGCAGGTGTACTTTGCAAAACAGAAACAGGGTGTCTCCATTGGCTGTCCGTTTCCCAGGCTGAGGGTTGAACTCTGAGCTCCCTCCACCTTTGCTGTGGGATAAAAGAAGCTGAAAAGGCTGCACTAAGCTGTTTCTCCCCTCCAGGCCTGGAATACCGATGTGGCTGCTATCACTAGGAAAAATACAGGCTTTTCAGCCTGAAGGCAAGTTGGCCCAGCTGCCTCTTATAGTGGGTTATCAATCCAAAACTCAAGGCTACTTACTCTTGACTGGGCTCCCTATCTCTGGGCTTTCCTGCCCTCTGGCCATGAGTCCGGAGCCTCACAATTTAATACCACACAGTATCAACCCCAAACAGACTCTGTCTGAGCACCGCTTTCTCCCTTTCATTCAGTCTGGGGAATGAAGATGTGTGCGGTTAGGAGAGAAAAAAATTATAAACTCTCCCTGAACAACAAAGAATTCTACCCACATTTAAGGAAAGATTCATTATTTTTCATTCTGAATTCTTATTTGGGGAAGGGAAAGTTTCAGCAAAGGCCTTGAAAGTAGTATGGCCCCTTTAAGATTAATAAACCGGCTGAAGCCCACTTTTCTTGTGAATTGGTGGCCTAGGAAAGACCTGCTGAAATCATTTTTGCCAGCATTTTTCCTTACATTTAGTTATTATATAATATTATATATATATTTTCAATTTAAAAAAATACTATAAATCCCATACTTAAAGGTGAAGGGATCTTTTCATTGGCACAAGAAGTAGAAAAATGTAAAGCACGCACTGTTGGTAGAACTGGCATGGATAAACATACTGGAATACTGTTGATTCCTCAGGACTTGATTGTCTGCACAACCAGCCCCAAATGAGTTTTAAAAATACATATTCTATTGTGATTCCTGTGCTTCGTTATTACCTGTGAGCAAAACTTTCAAATAGGTGATTCCATGTGAAGCAGAGGTGGGTTTCAGCAGGTTCTGACCAGTTCTAGAGAATCGGTAGCAGAAATTTTGAGTAGTTCGGAGAACCGGTAGTAAAAATTCTGAGATTACTGCAAAATCTCCATTCCCACCCCACTCCTGGGGGAAGGATATTGCACACTCTCCATTCCCTCCAAACTCCTGGGGGAAGGATATTGCAAAATCTCCATTCCCACCCCACTCTGGGGCCAGCCAGAGGTGGTATCTGCCGGTTCTCTGAACTACTCAAAATATCCGCTACCGGTTCTCCAGAACCTGTCAGAACCTGCTGAATAACACCCCTGGGTTTCTGGGAGTTGAAGATCACACATCTTAAAGTGACTAAGATAGAGAAACACTGTTTTATGTGGTGAAACAGTGACTGTGAAGCCCCAGCCGCTGGACAAGACAAGGAGGCATGAACTACACAACACTTCAAGAGGTCTCTTAAATGCTAGTCTTAGGGTAAACAGATAACTGACTCCTTTCCTACCTCTTGTTTATCTACATCTACTTTGTCATCCCATCTTGATCACAATGAGCTTAAAAAGCAAAGTCCTATCTCATTCTGTTGTTTTTCTGCTGCAAAGATGAAAGTGGGGGAAAGCTTAAACCTATCGTTTTTTTATATTTTGTTGGTTGCAAGTAATGTTATGTCCCCCCTTCCCTTCTAAAAGATACTGGCAAAAAAAAATTGTAATGGGAGAGTTTGTTTATAAGTGTTCAAGTAATTAATGAGCTTAATGTAAATTCTTAATTGCTTTCAGTTTGGGTCATGGGTTTACAGCCAAAACACCTAAATCTTGGAAGCTTTTTCATAATTCGGGAAAGTCTGATTTTGTTTGAGAACACAAAATATATTGCCTGCTAACCTTATAATTCTATTTGAGAGGGGCTATTTTATTTGCTGCTATTTGCTGCCTCCTGAGTCCCAGCTGATCGGCTAGAAGGAAAAAAACTGTTTAAACTCTTGCCGTGGCGCTTCAAAGGGCCACCCTACAGCTGATCAGCAGTAAAAGGCAGTGTGGTGGTAGACCAGTGCGCTCCAAAGACAAATAGGTAGACCAGAACGCTCCAAAAACAAATGGGTAGACTGGTACAGCTCTGCAAGCAGTTAAAAATCTGGTAGACCAGTGCCTCTGCTAAATCCTAAAGAATTGTTTGTCACATGACCATCAAACCACGCCCACAGAACCAGTAGTAAAAAATTTTAGAACCCACCCCTGATTCAGACCAAGCATGTATTTTAGGAAGAAAAGGAAACTCATTCCCAAGAATGTCTTGGTGATGCTTTCCCTCAGTACTCAGCTGCCTTTCTCACAAGTACAGGCAGTCCTCCACTTACAACAATTCACTTAGTGACTGTTCTAAGTTAAAACAGCACTGAAAAAAGTGAGTTATGTCCATTTTTCACACTTACAACCATTGGAACGGTCGCAGTGCCCCAGGGTCAGATGATTATCTTTGACGATTTTTTTTTTGACAAGCGAAGTCAATGGGGAAACCAAATTGACTTAGCAATCATGTTACTAACTTTACATCTGCAATTCACTTAACAACTGTGGCAAGAAAGGTCGTAAAATGGGACAAAATTCACTTAACAAATAAATGTCTTACTTAGTATCAGAAATGTTGGGCTCAAGTATGGTCATAAATCAAGGACTACGTGTATCCTTCAGGACTGATAGGGCTTCTTAGAGCATCCCAGCAGTAGAAAAGGGAAAGAGACCAAAATAGAAGTTTAAAAAAATAAAAATAAAATATTAACTCTGGGTCAGTAGCAGCAGGAAAAAAAAAGCCTGGTATCTTATTCACTCTGTGATACAAAAAGCCAATTTTTCCAAAGCCCCCTCTCTCTTCTGAATGTCAATGAAAACAGATAACACCCCCCCACACACACACAATTCTGTGTTTCCAACTGAACTGCTTTTGCTTAATATTTTTCCCACCCGAGGCGTTTTTTTTGGCCACACGTGACAGCATTTCAAACAGAATCATTAAAGAAAGAAAGCTCAAACTGTGTTTCCCTCAGATACCGTGGCCGTGTTAAATGCTCAGTGTCTTACCCATTACAATGCAAGCAAGGAAAAAAATAACAATGGAAGGGCTTTTGGGACTGTTCTCAAGGAGGCGCCATCTGAAGTTAAAGCTTCAGATGCCCAAGGAGAAGCAACCTTGGCCTTACCTTCTATAGCCCGTCACCCTGGGGTGAAATCCAGCAGGTTCTGACAGGTTCTGGAGAGTAGTGGAAATTTTGAGTAGTTCGGAGAATCAGCAAATACCACCTCTGGCTGGCCCCAGAGTGGGGTGGGAATGGGGATTTTGCAATACCCTTCCCTTGGAGTGGGGTGGGAATGGAGAGAAGGGGTGAGGCAGAACTAGAACTCACCATCTTATAGCCTGGTCCTTTAACCATTAGACCAGTGTTTCTCAACCTTGGAAGCTTGAAGATGGGTAGATTTCAACTCCCAGAATTCTGGGAGTTGAAGTCCACCCATCTTCAAGCTACCAAGGTTGAGAAACACTGCATTAGACCAAATTGGCTTATTGATGGAGAACAAACGTATCAGTAATATAGTGTTTCAGAATTTTGACAAGTTTAAGATGTGTGGACTTCCGACACCCAGAATTCTCCAGCCACCATTGCTGTCTGGGGAATTCTGGGAATTAAGTCCACACATCTTTAGGCTGCCAAAGCTGAGCATTGTTACTCTACAGAATAAGGAGGATGACTTTGTTGGAGGAAAGCAAGTGCAGCTGACAAGGGATAAAAATCCAGAATATACAGATCACATTTGGCAATGGCTTAGACAGACACCTCCCTAACTCACTGAACCATAAGGAGGTGGAGGAAATACAACACAATCAGACTTGCAAAATTCTGCCGTTACAGCCAATCTCAATAAAACAGGTTCAGTATTCTGATGGAGTTGATTTCTTCGGGTCTGGTCTACTTAGGTGGGCTCACTACAGTGGTGAAATCTGAACCGGTTTGCTACCGGTTCGCTGGCTGCGCATACAGTACGCGCTGTGCGCCAAATGTGTGCTACACGCGTGCATGCACAGTATACACCAAAAGGAGGCTTGGGAAGATAAGTAGAACAGCGAGGGGGGGGATCAGCTGTGCCGCGCAATTTAGCTTAGCTAGAAAGCAAGATTTCCTGCTTTCTAGCAAAGCTACACCGCGCAGCACAGCTGATCATCGGAAATACTAGTTCGGAGGAACCAGTAGCGAACCGGTAGCATTTCACCCCTGGGTCACTATATATACAACAACATATATTTGTTTTCTGACATATATGATTATGTATACAACAGCACAACTCCTGAGGTTAGCCAGCATTGGCAGTTTGTTCTGGGCAGGGATGCCTGCAGGGCAGTGATGGGTTCCTCCCGGTTCGGCCAAGCCGGTAGGGGTGACGATATGACATCACTGAACCGGTTCTCTTTCTTCGGGAACTGGGTCCTCTTGCCCCCCCCCACGTTATTCTTACCTTTTATTTAACCCCGCCCCCAAACTATTCGCTGCCTCCTGAGTCCCAGCTGATCGGCTAAAAGAAAAAAACTGTTTAAACTCTTGCTGCGGGGCTTCAAAGGGCCGCCCTACAGCTGATCAGTGTTAAAAGGCAGTGTGGTGGTAGACCAGAGCGCTTGAAAAACAAATGGGTAGACCGGTGCCTCCAAAAACAAATGAGTAGATCGATGTCTCCAAAAACAAATGGATAGACCGGAACACTCCAAGAACAAATGGGTAGACCAGTAGAGCTCTGCAAGCAGTTAAAAGCCTGGTAGACCAGTACCCCTGCTAAATCCTAAAGAATTGTCACATGACCATCAAACCACAGTCATAAAATAAGCCACGGCCACAGAAAAATTTAGACCCCACCCCTGCTGCAGGGAGGTAAACATTCAAAATGGTAGCTAAGGCTGCCATCTTGACTTTTTGACATTCCCCTATAAACACCACTGGCCCTGTGTGAGCCTCACCATGGGAGGCTGGCAGGAACCTCTTCTTCAGCTGTCCTACAGAATGGAATGTTAGACTGGGTAGACATGGGTCTGATCAGGAAAGATGCTACACATTTAACAAATGGCTGGAAATCCATCATAGGTAAACTTGTATAAACAATGTTCATCTGAATGAAGTTTTAACAATGTCCCTAAATTACCCTTTATCCCCCTCCCTCCTTTCCTGGAATCTTCCTTTAAGCACAAACAGACAGACATTCAATCTTCTTCTTGGAAGCCAGTGGGTTGTTTATCATGACAGCCACAACTTTGATAGAAGAGGTGCCGAGTTATTTTTCAATGGCTTGAGAAAATATCCAGAATTCCCTGGTAATATTTGCATTGGAAGCAAGTATGCGAGTTGAATGTGTGAGTGAAGCAAGCAAAATAATCCCATTCTTCTCCTCAAGGAGGAATCGAGGCCAGGATGAGATCCATATCTAATCTAGCTTCATCCCAGACATTCTCAGTCCAAGAACAATAAAAAGCAAAACAATCCACTGACCAAATAGATCAATTTTCTTTCAGTTGGAGTCCTCCAGAGGTCTTGATCTTCAAATCCTATAATCTCCACCTAGCAACACAATTGGAGGGAAAGCTGAAATAAGATATTGGAATAGATTGGTTAGATTGTGACAAAGAAACTAACCATCTTTTCGGCCTGGAACAGATTCATGGAAGCTCTCCAGAACAAACTGTATTTTTTTTCTGTAGAATCAAGACCAATGACTTCACTGGGATTTCTTCCAAAATGATGAGAATGCAGCAACAATGACTGAACCTGGGATGAAGGAGAAGAGATGCAAATCCCCCCTATCTATCTATCTATCTATCTATCTATCTATCTATCTATCTATCAATCAATCTATCCATCCATTCATCATCTCTCTCTCTCTCTCCCTGTCAATCTCTATAATCCTGCACTTACTCCCAAACAGAGTCAGGCCACAAATATTATAGGATACACTGGCGAAGATGTTGGTCTCTATAGCTTGTAGAAGATGGCCTTGATGGAGAGCTGGAAAGTCCATTACTAAAGCAATGATCAGATAAACGTGACTTAAGTCTTAAGAGCCTTGATAGTACAGTGGTTTAGTGCACCCTGTTATTAACACAGCTGCCTGCAATTTCTGCTGGTTCGAATCTCTCCAAGGCTCAAAGTTGACTCAGCCTTCCATCCTTTCTAAGGTAGGAAAATTGAGGACCCAGTTTGTGGGGGCAATAAGCTGACTTTGTATAAAATATACAAACGAATGAAGGCTATTGCTTAACGCATTGTAAGCCGCCCTGAGTCTCCAGAGAAGGGCGGCATATAAATCAAATTAAAAAAATTTTTTTAAAAAAAAAAAAGTCCTTATGAAGACAGGGATTTATGAAAACACCTAAAACAGGTACTCCCCTAATTCACATGAAGATAAAAGAGGAAGGAAGGGAATACATTCAGACTTGCAATATTCTGTTTCTTTAGCCATTCTAATAAAAATAGACTTAGGCTCATGTGGAGCCTGTTTCTTGATCTGGACTTTTAGGGCTGTCAGACTAGGAGTGGGGAGAACCAGTTTCAAGTCTTCCCTTAACAAAAGAAGCTCCTGGGTGACCTTGGATAAGGTCCTCCCTCTAATCTAGCACAAGAACCAGTATGGTTCAATGAGGAACATACTGGGCCAAGAGTGGAGAGATCTCTTGTGTCAGCTATAACTTTCCATCTTTCTACTTGCAGAATCCTGCTTTCTTCGATTTCTTCCTTCGGAACGTATATATATTTAAATCCATGAATGCTTCACCATGTGATTTTGTTTCACCAAATCACCACGCAATGGAGTTGGCGGCATGACTAAACTAAATGTCCAATACCGTCGATCCGAATTTAAAATTGGCCGACATATTTCCCGGTTGTTATGTTGTCTGCATTTATGACAAAAAATGGTGGGCAGGCAACGTCGTGGAAATTTTGATCAAACAAAATGTTCCCCAAGGCCCTGCTCATTCACTTTATTGGCCTGAAAGACAAGATGTTTGTTGGGTTCCAGAGCTACATCTTATTTGCATGCTTCCAGCGCCTTCAGTTACATCGTCAGGTCCACAGTATTAATTCCCAGAAGCGACGCTAAAGAACGTGGTACGTAAATTCAATAATAAATAAGCAATCATTGGAATTTGGCAGTTCATACGAACAGTACAGACTTCGGCTTGGGAACCATATAAAATACCCACTTTAAGCTTGGGAACCTAGGATAAGCTGCCCAATTGCTGGCTTGGGAACCGGACAGATACCCACATAAGGCTTTGGAACCTCAAGGAAGAAACCAAACTACAGGCTTGGGATCCTGAACCAAGAAACCCATCCGTGGCTGGTATTGCATGGCTATCAGGCATGTCCCCTATGGCGATGGGGTTGCTGGGTCAAGTGCCTGAACTGGTAGTGACAATGTCACTGTGGACCAATGCAATATAATAATAGTAATGATGTCTATATAAAACAAACAAGACGAAACAAGAATAGAATGCATGTGATGCTGCCATAGCAACTTCAACTTTGTCCCTATTTTTAGGGCTTTATATATCAGCGATGAAACACCAACCCTACTTTTTTAGGGGGTTTGAAACATGCTCTTTCTAATGAGAATGATTTAACAGAGTTTCCAGAAGGTCTTTTTTTGTAAAAGCGGGCTGAAAATACCCTATTTTTGGCGTTTTTACAAAAATCGTCACATTTACACTCAATTTGTGAACTATTGGGAAGCAGTAGGAGAATGAAATTTTATATTCGAAAACTTTGTGTTGCTAAGTTATTATGCACAAAGTTTCACATTTCTCATACCTTTCCTTCCAGAGATATAAGAAGCCAAACTTTACCCTTTTTTTCGAGCTGCAGGAATTTTTGGGCAACTTTGTTCCCAATTATCTAGATAGAGATTGCTTATGAGAATGTTTGTATTATTTTGTTTAATAGAGCACAACAAGTTGTACAAGATGGCCAAGTTTTGTTTCTCTCAACAATATATTGTCGGAGATATTATGTCTCAAAGTTGCTGAAATCTCAGAGTCATACTGCACTACTATTAATCTTCTCATCGTTCCCACCACCCATCTATGACTGTATGACTGTAACTTTGTTGCTTGTATCCTTACGATTTATATTGATATTGTTTCCTGATTGTTTGTCCCCTATGACTATCATTAAGTGTTGTACCTTATAATTCTTGACGAATGTATCTTATCTTTTATGTACACTGAGAGCATATGCACCAAGACAATATCCTTGTGTGTCCAATCACACTTGCTCAATAAAAAAATCTATCCCATTCTGTTCTAATATTCTATTCTATTCTATTCTGCTGCGGTATGGGGTCACACAAATGACTATATCTCCACAAGTATTGCAGCAGCACACACATAACACTTTACCAATGTTCATTGGGGACGTATGTGCATGTTCGCACCAAATTTCATCGAAAGCCGTGATGGTCGAGCAGGGAGGCCCCAGACCACTTGACATGGAATGACCCAAGAGTTTATAAAGATTAATAAGTGCAAACATAAATATATATTATTTTCCACAGCAAGAAAAAAAATAGAGATGGTCAAATAGATTGCTTTATTCAAAGAAGAGAACGTATCTAATTTTATTTCCATTTGGAAACCACCTCTGGATTTTGTGCTTGTGATGGAAAAAATGAAACTTTGATTTTAGTTTTGCTGATTAGATTTGTTGCTATAGAAATGGTTAGTATACATCATTGTTGACTCAGCCTTCCATCCTTCCGAGGTGGGTAAAATGAGGACCCAGATTGTTGGGGGCAATAGGATGACTCTGTAAACCGCTTAGAGAGGGCTGTAAAGCACTGTAAAGTGGTATATAAGTCTAAGTGCTATTGCTATTGTGTAAAAGTAAAAAGTTGAGGCTGTAATTGCTATTACTACCTTCTCTTGTGCTAAAAGAGTCAGAAGTCAACTGTCAAATATCTCCATTTTCTGAGATGAATCTCTTCATTAATTCGGTGGCTTCCAAGTTGATCTAATAGGCCATAGGAATAACTTTGAGGAAGAACTGCAATCAAGTCAATGGTCAGATAAAACAAATCTGAGTCCAGGGCAGAAATGTAATGTGAGAAAGCGTCTCAAGTGTGACCCTCTCTAGTTCTTTTCAGGAGAAAAGCAGAGAAAAGTGCATTCAGACTTCCAAGATTCTTTTAATGCAACCTTATAAACGCAGCCTTACACATTAGCATTCATAACTTTGCTTTCCTAGTTCAGTCTACTTCAAAAGGCTGACATTAGGAGATCTCCAAATGCATGTAGGGCAAAGACAATATTCATGTTATAGACGCCACTTTCATATGTTTTATGATGCATGACATGAAACAGCAAATAACACAGAGTTCTTTGAACAATGATGCCATGATGTACATCCCATCATTTTGATATCACTGTGGCTTTTTGATTGACAGGGTGGATAAAAATCGATGATTTTTAAAAAATTTTTTTTTTAAAAAAATCAGATTTTTAAAATTTAAATCGTTTTTTTTTTTACTTAAATCAGATTTTTTTTTATTTTTATTAAATTTATTTTAATAAAAATATTTTTGGAGTAAAAAATCTATCTAAAGATAGTTTTCTATTTAAGATACATTAATAATTTAGTTTACTCAGCATGAAATTTTGGTCTTTGGGTGTTAAGGGAATTTCGTTGTATGGGTATACTGTGTATATATGTACAATGACAATAAAGTTATAAAAAATGGAGCTTAGTTATGTAGCATGAGGCTGTATATTCTGCAATATTTACGTTTTTGGTAAACTCATTCAATGAATCCAAGATCTGCAAGCTGAGATAATTTGCACTGCATTGATGCATTCACGCAGTTTCACAGTAACCATGAGATAAATCATAAAACAAAGTTTCTCCCACTGTTTTGCAAATCTATGTACATTACAAACTTTATGATTGTTTGAAGAGAAGTGCATCTGTACCACCAGGCTCTAAGTTTGAGGAGGAAGGGCAAGCAGTAAAAATGGAAGTGAATCCTTCTAAGCAGCTTATAAATATAATATTAAAGAGCATCTGTCATTTCAGTTCCATCATGGCAGCACCTGTTAGCGGGCATCCACTCACCTGCTGCCTGCCATGTCCCACACCTTGTTGTGTCACTGCCGCATCACCAGCCATCCCATTAAAGTGAATGGGACTGTCAGTGAGTCAACAGCGGGTCAGAGAAGGAGCTGCTGTAGGACAGAGATGACAGTTATTTAAATCATAATTTAAAAATTATGATTTTTTTTTTATTTGATTTATATGCCGCCCTTCTCTGGAGACTCAGGGTGGCTTACAATACGTTAAGCAATAGCCTTCATACTTTTGTATATTTTATACAAAGTCAGCTTATTGCCCCCACAATCTGGGTCCTCATTTTACCTACCTTAGAAAGGATGGAAGGCTGAGTCAACCTTGAGCCTGGTGAGATTTGAACTTGCAGTAATTGCAGGCAGTTAATAACAATGCTTTAGTCTGCTGTGCCACCAGGGCAACTTTAAATCAAGACTTTTTATTAGGGATTTAAATCATAGAATGGAATGGAATGGAATGGAATGGAATGGAATGGAATGGAATAGAATAGAATAGAATAGAATAGAATAGAATAGAATAGAATAGAATAGAATAGAATAGAATAGAATAGAATTCTTTATTGGCCAAGTGTGATTGGACACACAAGGAATTTGTCTTGGTGCATATGCTCTCAAGAGTACATAAAAGAAAAGATACATTCGTCAAGAATCATAAGGTACAACACTTAATGATAGTCATAGGGAAACAGTCAATATAAATCGTAAGGATACCAGCAACGAAGTTACAGTCATACAATCATAAGGAGGAGGAGGAGATGAGTGATAGGAACGATGAGAATATTAATAGTAGTGCAGATTTAAATCGTGATTTAAATCGACTTGTTTAAATCAAATCCACCCTGTTTACTGATGCTCTAAATGTGTGAGACTGCACGTCCCATCATTGCCAGACAGCATAGCCAACCTAGTCCAGCACATCTGGAAGGATGGAGACTCTACTACTGGCACAGTTTGCTTATTTAATGGATTCCGTTTACATAGCTGCCCACTGGGTGGCCAACAACCTTAAAAACAGCCAACGAAATGCAAATAGTATCGAAAACCAGGAAGGAAAGATGACACCCCCACCCCCACAAACACCCACAACATTGGGGTCAACATTCACTTCGCATACATGTAACTTTAGAGGTAAGTCAATTTAGGCTTCCTGTAATTTAGTGCTCCTTATAAAATGTCTACTTTGACATTCCGCTTTTCTTGAGTGTTTTTGCTGAGAGGATGCCAAATTGGAAGAAAAGATACTTTTTCAACAAGATACATATCTGTAATGAAAACACTGTATTATAACCACCCATCCATCCATCCATCTTCTCTCTCTCTCTCTCTCTCTCACACACACACACACACACACACACACACAATTTCAGAACTAATTTGTCCCGTTTTCCAAAAAGAAATGAGAACTGTGGGAACTGTCTCATTCAGTCTTTTTTAAAACTGAAATTCTACCTTCCAGGTTTATTTCCCAATTGCCCAAATATAGATTGTGCTGCTGGCTTGAACATTCTTGTATGTCCCTGGCTGAAAAGGTGTTTGGGGGGGGGGTGACTAGGTGAGAAAGTCCCAAAGAGGGTTAAATAGCCAATTTGATCACTGCAACACCTCTGGCAAACTCAATTTCAAGTCACAGGTATTTATAGCTCTCTTCTGTTCTCCAGCTTTTCTGTACCTGTTAACCAACAAACAGCCCCAGGGAGCTGAGAGTCGGAGACACTGAAGAATTTAATCTATTGCTGTAACTCTCTTCAGCAGCTGTCCACCATCTACCTTTTATAATAGCTTTCCCCAATCAGATTGATTCACTCACAAGGGGAATACTTTCTTTTTAAAAAAAAAAAAAAAACGTTCATAATTGCCAGGTGCAAGCAACCAGAGCGACTTGTGACTAGTCTTAAGCAGCAGCTTTATTGTTGGTCGCCTATATTACAAGAATCTCGCCAATCTGACTGCATTCCCTTGGGAACGGTCAGATAAGACTCCAAAGATTCTGGGTTGGGGGAAGTCAGCCCTGTGACTAGCCACTCAGTTCCTGTGGCTAGTTTATGGTTCAGTGTGTCATGAGGACCCAGAAAACTGGGTTGAGTGAGCCATGATGTCATGCCAAGACAAGATATTTAGAGATCAAGTGATCACGGGCCGGGCATGAGTGTCCTATCTTTATCATCCAATCCTCCCTCTTGGCCTCTCCAGCCCTCTGGCTTCCCACAGACCCATTCAAATCAAGGAAAAGAACCACAAAAGTAGATTTTGCCCACTGGTTTTTTTCAAGATGGAAAGGATGGGCACAGGGGTGCTATTCAGCAGGTCCTGGAGAACCGGTAGCAGAAATTTTGAGTAGTTCGGAGAACCGGCAAATACCACCTCTGGCTGGTCCCAGAATGGGGTAGGAATGGGGATTTTGCAGTATCCTTCCCCTGCCACGCCCACCAAGCCACACCATGCCCACCAAGCCACGCCCACAGAACCGGTAGTACAAAAAATTGAATTCCCACTGGATGGGCAGCTTTGAAGGTTTATAGAATAACAGAGGTGGAGCCCAATAATCAGCACCATCAATCTTTTAAGGAGCTCCAGGCTTTTACTGGGGGGGGGGGGGGGAAAGCAGGCATATGTCACAAGTGGTGAAGATCTAATAAGGGTTGTCTCTTTCCAACACCTGAAGTTCTTGTCAGAGTGACAGAGATTCTGAATCAATAGTGGAGTGAGACCAGATCAAGAAAATGGAGTAATAACTGGGAAAGATTGACTGGAGCTGAACTAAGTAGTACAGTACGTGCTCTTAAGGATTGGAATTGGGTACACATATACAGGTAATCCTCGACTTACAACAATTGAGCCCCAAATTTCCATTGATAAGCAAGACATTTGTTAAGTGAGTTTTGCCCCATTTTACGTCCTTTCTCGCCACAGTTGTTAAAGAGAACCACTACAGTTGTTAAGTTAGTAACAGGGTAGTTAAGTGAATCTGCCTTCCCCATTGACTTTGTCAGAAGGTTGCAAAAGCTGATCACATGAAGCCAGGACATTGCAACAGTCAGAAGTATGAGTCAGTTACTAAGCATCCAAATTTTAATAATGTGACTGCGGGGATGCTGCAATGGTCATAAGTGTGAAAAACAGTCATAACCCACTTTTTCAGTGCCCTTCTAACAGAGGGCTGATGGGTGAAATCCATCAGCTTCTGACAGGTTCTGGAGAACCGGTAACAGAAATTTTGAGTAGTTCGGAGAACTGGCAAATACCACCTCTGACTGGCCCCTGAGTGGGGTGGGAATGGAGATTTTGCAATATCCTTCCCCCAGGAGGGGGGAGGGAATAGGGATTTTGCAGCATCCTTTCCCTGCCACGCCCACCAAGCCACACCCACAGAACCGGTAGTAAAAAAAAATTGGATTTCACCACTGCCTTGTAACTTCAAATGGTCACTAAATGAATGGTTGTAAGTCAAGGACTACCTGTATTGATGGCGAGAGCCTCATAGATTTCTGAGAGTGGATTTGCCAAATGCTTTGGCCACAAACTCTGTCCCAATGGCAGCACGGAAGTGTCTTTCTGATAGCACTTCTTTTTCTACCTTCACCGATAAATTAAACTCAAAAGCATCACTAAGGGACATTAATCTAAAGGAATGTTCAGGTGCTCCAAGCAGAAGATAAAAATGAAAAGCCATTTTTGGCAGGGAAAGAAAATGTGAGAAACTGCCAGGTAGATTTTTAGCACTGTTTTATTTTGGAAAAGTTAATCTATTTCCAATTAGCATAGATTTTCTTCCTGGTAGGTATCATTATATCAACCGTTTTTATCAACATTGCCTTTAGAAACAAAAACAGTGATTTGGCAATGTTTTAGAAATAAATATTTATGCAAGAGCATTTACAGGAAATACATTACAGCATTATTTAAAACAGAGAATAAAGCCCATTTTTTCCTCTTCTTTTTTCTTTTGCTGCCATTTTAGATGGATTATTTCTGAACTATCCGAAAATCCTTTCCAAATGTTAAAAGCTTTGGCAGTAATTGCACTGCATATTATATTTTCAGACAGTGCTATCTCTGGTTGAACCATGGTTATATAAAATATTAAAAGCTGTCAAAGCCATAAAACAATAAAAACAGTAGCATGAGTGAAAGATATTTATTTCCTCATATTATTTTCAAACTTTGTGTGGATTCAAAAATAGTTCCATCCTCTGGCAATATTGTCTTTCTTTCTTTCAAATTAAGCATGCTGCAAGAATTATCTTTGGGGAACCTAAGGGGCATATTCCATTTTTTAGTAGTGGTTTCTATTAAATTATAAATATCCTCTATCACTTATAGACATTGATAGATAAAACAATGCATTCAACAGATAAGACAATGCTTTTGAGACAGAGGGATTTAGTAAACTTAAGGTTTAGAGGAGTGTTTTTTAAACGTTGTAGCTTTAAAATGTTTCAATGCTGGCTTGGGAATTCTGAGAATTGAAGTCCACACATTTGAAATGTTGCCAATTTTTATTTAACTGAGTCCAGAGTCAGTGTTACATACATTAGTGGTGCTTTCATATTAAGTCCTTTATTGCACAAGTATCCTGTCCATTTGTAGAATTGGGGGGAAGGTTGCCCAGGCATATAGAAGACATAGAATCATAGACTCATAGGGCCCCCTGATCAACCCCCTGATCAGGGCAGAAGTTTTATACCATGCCAATCAAATGGTTGTCCAGTCTGTTCTTGAAAACCTACAGTGATTTATTTATTTATTTGTTTATTTTATTTCTATACCGCCCTTCTCCCGAAGGACTCAGGGCGGTGTACAGCCTGATTAAAAGCACAAAGACAGACAAAATTTAAAAATAATTAAAATTATTAAATGATAGGCTTAATTTAAAACCCCAAATTTAAAATCCCATTTTTAAGAACCCAATTAAAATCTTTACCTTGATAGCCCAGCCTGGCGGAACAACAAGGTTTTGAGGGCACAGTGAAATACATGGAGATCAGAGATTTTATGAATTTCTGGGGAGAGTTCATTCCAAAGGGCAGGGGCTCCCACAGAGAAGGCCCTCCCCCTGGGTGTCGCCAGCCGACATAATTTGGCCGATGGCACCCTGAGGAGACCCTCTCTGTGGGAGCGGACTGGCCGGTGGGAGGCTACTGGTGGCAGAAGACGGTCTCGAAGGTATCCAGGTCCAATGCCATGGAGCGCTTTAAAGGTGGTGACCAACACCTTGAATTGCACCCAGAAGACCACTGGGAGCCAGTGCAGCTCGCGCAGGAGGGGTGTCACGTGGGCACAACGAGTTGCGCCCACTCGATGAAGGACCCACAACCCCAAGAGGCAAGCTATTCCATTGATTAACTGCTCTCACTGTCAGAAAATTCTCCTTACTTGTAAGTTGGACAGGATGGGTAGGCTGAGGGAAATCATAGAGATAAACAACCAAGAAATGGAATTTGTTGGTAGCTAATCTCATAAAGGACACCTAAGAGCAGGTGCCCAGAAATCCAGGGGGGGGGGAACGGGACAATTAAAAACATTTCAAAAGATTCTGCCTCAGTGAAGTTACTAATAAACAAGGGTTGAAAATTCATTTACAGATTCACGATTCTGAGTTTGTCCCTAATAGTCCCTTATGTTCGGCTTACTAATTCAACCTGAAAACACCATTGCTTGGCATTTTCTGTCCTTTGGTCTTTTCTATTTTTATTTCTTCTTCTTATTATTATTAGATTGATACCCCACCTTTTCAACAAGAGCTCATAGGGTAATATGTAGCACTCCTTCCTCTGATTATTTTTCCCCACGAGAAGATTGGAAAGAGAATAATTAACAAAGCTACTCAATAAGCTTCCATTCTCAGTTCTAGACTCTCCACAATCCTAATACAACATCTTCATTACCATGTTTTCCCCAAAATAAGACCCCGTCTTATATTTTTTGAACCCTGAAATAAGCGCTTGGCCTTATTTTCGGGGAGGTCTTATTTTGGGGGGACGCGTGGAGCAAGATGGGGCTTCTCTTGCCATTTTACCTGATTTCCAGCTCTGTCTCTCTAATCCTAATCAGAGGAAATGGTGGGGACCAGCTGCACATGCATTTAAATATTTTCCTGGAGGGCTTATTTTCAGGGGAGGGCTTAATTTCGGGGGAGGTCTTATTTTCAGGGAAACATGGTAGTATATGACACTGCCCAAATATTAGACTCAGGAATGCTGCAAGTGAAAACATCCTTGCTGGTTGAGGTCAAAGAGAATGGCATGAATGAACTCTAAACTCCAGCAGAAGCCTTAGGACCTTGGACAGCTCCCTGCAGGAAGTCACAGGATGTTGCTCTACCAGTATTTCACAACATTAATACAGGTAGACTTTAACTCCCAGAATTCCCCACCCAGTCCACCTGTCTTAACATTGTTAGGTTTGAAAGATGCTGCTCTACCACCTGCCTATCAACAGCTAAAGTCTTAAAGATAGATATCAGAGCCTGGTGAACATAACTATGCTCCGGCTGATTGCTGAGTGTATGTCAGCTCTTCAAGCTATATCAAACTAAGAAACCAATCCATGTAGGCCAACACTACTATACTTTCACTGCACAATTAAAATAACAGCATTTTGCAATTCTTAATGCACTTCTGTGATGGCATGTGGGAAAGATTCACTCTCTAGCTAAAAGTGCTGTGTTTTCCTGCTTCAGCATCACTCACCAAAGTTCAGTGTGAGACTTTTTATTTTAAATTAAAAAAATAAGCCACGGATATGCATAATTATTGCACATAAAAAGCAATAAACATCTATACATCTATTAAAAGTCCTGACCTCCGGGAATAAATCCTGGGAATTGTATCTGGGCAAAGCGGTAGTAATTTGATAGAGAGGCTGACACCTGAAGAGTGATATTTCCCAGGATTCTCCAGTAAGAATGAATCACTATAAAATCAGTTTAGAGCAATCATACTGACACTAATACAACTTTTCCTTCATTTTTACCAGTGCCATCTTCTAAACCAGGGTCAACAAACTATGGTCTTCAGACCAGGGGTGAAATCCAGCAGGTTCTGACAGGTTCTGGTGAACCGGTAGCGGAAATTTTGAGTAGTTCGGAGAACCAGCAAATACCACCTCTGGCTGGCCCCAGAGTGGGATGGGAATGGAGATTTTGCAATATCCTTCCCCCAGGAGTGGGGATGTAATGGGGATTTTGCAATATCTTTCCCCTGGAGTGGGATGGGAATGGAGATTTTGCAATATCCTTCCCCCAGGAGTGGGGAGGTAATGGGGATTTTGCAATATCTTTCCCCTGGAGTGGGGTGGGAATGGAGATTTTGCAGTATCCTTCCCTTAGAGTGGGGTGGGAATGGAGATTTTGCAGTATCCTTCCCCTGGAGTGGGGTGGGAATGGAGATTTTGCAGTATCCTTCCCCTGCCAATCCCACCAGGCCATGCCCACCAAGCCACACCATGCCAAGCCACGCCCACAGAACCGCTAGTAAAAAAAAAAATGGATTTCACCACTGCTTCAAGCCAAATCTAGGCTACCACCTGGCCACAAATTAAGAATTGAGAGGCAGACAGGTGGCAGATTGCCAGATCTGAGTCTGAGCCAAACTCCTGGGGCAAAGGTAGTGGCCAAGCCATCTGGGCAGGGGCAGTCTATCAGCATCCTCCTTGCTGGCAGGCCAGAGTCTTCCAATAGTTACCATGCTCTTTGGCCTGCAGACCTGCCAGCCACAGTGGTAGAAGAGAGGCAGGATCTGATCCTTTATGTCTCCCAACTTGGCAGGCTTGTGGACTTGCTGGCTGGGGAATTCTGGGAGTTGAAGTCCACAAAGTCTTAAAGTTGCCAGGTTTGGAGACCCCTGCTTTACAGAATAGACTTGGTGAACCTTATTTAAACTGTAGCAATCTCAATCTTCACACACGCATTATAGAACTATTATAAAGTGCAACCAGTATGCCCAACAACATCTCCCCTAATAAGGAAACCTTATGGTACAGGTTGTCCTCAATTTATAATCAGTCATTTAAATCCATCATTTTCAAAGTTATGATGAACCCTGAAAAAGGGACTACTGAGCCGGATTCAAAGTTCCGATGTCCCATTACCACTTCTCCCAGTCACATGACTGCATTTGGGGCCCTTGACAACCAGTCTGCATTTATGAACATTTGCAGCACCCATACCATTTTTGCCGAAAGCCAGCGTTTATTTCCAATTCCCGGCAAAAACCATCTCATAATAAACAATGGGTTTGCTTAATGACTGCCGTGTCCACTTAACAACCATGGTGTTTGCTCTACAGCCACAGTGTTTGTTTAGTGACCAGCACCAAAAGACTGTAAAATTGGGCATACTCACAGGGTGACCCACTTTATGACTGAAATTGCGAGCTCAAATAGTCATAAGTGAAGGACTACCTGAATAGCATCTGCTTAGACACAATACAAACAAAATCTACGGAAATTTCACACCCAACATATTGTCACCTGCATTCTCACTCTATAATCTTATTTCTTTTACCCACAAAATGCCTTAGGTAGGAGCTTACTAATCAAGATGCAAACTATATCTCCAAATACAGACATTTTTATCTTCTTTCAAAGAACATGCATATCACTCCTGATTTGTACTAGTGATAGCAATAATTATTCAAATGCTACAATCAGTAAAGTCAGTTTACATCATTATCCTATATTATACTTGGTAATACATTTCTTCTGTTAAAAAAATACAGAAAAGCAACAGACAAGTCTCTTTACACAGATGAATCATAAATGTTAAAAGAAAAATCAGTTTGAGAAGGACTTCCGCAACACGATATCCATTACTGGAAATGTACATCCATATATCTGTACTTCTATTAATGGTGGAATCATCTGCAGGAAAGGAAGATTAAAATGAACATTATGTAAAATATTTAAAATGATGAATTTCACTTCCACTCCAAAAGATGCTGGGTGAAATATCTAGTAACCTTGAAGGTAACTGGAACCAACTAAGATCAACAGATTACACCGAAGAACTAGGCCCTAGTTACTAGGGGATGTTGTTTTATACCGGGGTCCCCAAACCTGGCAGCTTTAAGACTTGTGGACTTCAGTTCCCAGAATTCTCCAGCCAGCTATGCTGCCAGAATTCTGGGAGTTGAAGTCCACAAGTCTTAAAGTTGCCAAGTTTGAAGACCTCTGTTTTATACTAACTTTGACATAAATTTGACATTCTATCACACCAAAGAAATAGCAAATTGGGTTTGGTCAACTGGCCAAACAAATATTTTCATATGATACTCCCTAATTTACAAACTTTGGAAAACGTCAAACACTCTCAGAAACTTTCTAACTCATCTTAAGAGAGGACTCAGTTTTGATAGCAAATCACTCACAGTTTCTGCTCACCAAACACTGTAGACTAGAAAACAGTAGTTTGTAGCTGTGTTACTGCAAAGCTACCCACAGGACTGGGTATCTCTTCAGTGTATTGTGTGAGCTCACCCAAGTTGCTTGAAGAATGCATCCTTCTGTTCATCAAAAGTGAAATGTTTTAACAAAGACAAATATATATATATAACAAATCTGACAGATATTTCATTAAATTTCTATAGCCTTTCTGGGTGTGGAAGACAAGAATTATTCTTATAAAAATAAAATTCAAGGAAATATAACACACTTGTTTTTTTTTTTAAAGGGCAGTGGGGTGTTAATACTGGGAAGTACGATTGAGAGGCACAAGGATGAGATATATGTCTCTTCTTCCTTCCAAAAGAACGAACAGATTAAAGAGGAAAGATTTTGAGAATGAAGCTTTTTCCTTGCTGATCTTTAGGGGGAAAAATGCTAAAGGTTGGATGGAAGGGTTGCAGTTTGGGATTTCCTGGGTGGAATCTCAAAGTGGGAAGCTGGAAAAACCATCTTTCAAGAAGGCAATTCCATATTCTTCCCAAGGCCATGCCCATGAGGTCAGCTGGGGCTAAAGTCCAAAGATTCTTCTACAGAGAATGGTGCTTTTTCAGGAGGTAACTGGACTTTGTTTTTTCTTTGAAGACATTTCACTTCTCATCCAAGAAACTGCTTCAGCTCTGTGTTGTGGTCCGCCAGCAGCCTGCGGAGCTGGCAGCAGAGTCGGACAGTGAGGAGGCTGGGGAGGACCATAGGCCAGTCCTGGAGTCTGGGGAAGGCTCGGACGAGGGCTCTGGGTCGGAGGCAGAGAAAGGGCCATCTGGGAGATACGTGCTGCCTCTGGAGCCTCCAGAGTCGGAACTCAGCGAGGTAGAGGAACAGGGGGAGCCTGTTCCCAGTGCGCGCATGCGCAGAGCTGCCAGAAGTTAAGAACAGTTAAAACAAAAGGGACAACTCAGGAGTAGGGCTTGGAGATGATTGTCCCCTTCCATAAGACTTAAAAGAGGAGCAAAGGCATGTGGGACTTTGCAGGAAGCCACGTTGTTAATTCTGTGCAGTTTAAAGTCTGAAGCTCTGTTTGATTCTGGACTCCGTGTGGCTTTGCCAATTAGGTCTTTGGCAGCATGTCAAGGGAGATAAAGGTGGGTGATTATCAGCCTTATCCCAAAGGACTCTTTACAACTATTTGGGACTCATCTGTGAATGAACAGAATTCACAGTTGTTAAAATAAAACAGGTTTTTGGGACTACTCGTGTGTTTTACTGACTCAGGAGGCCTAGGTCAGAACACTCTGACTGGATGGTGGGGAATGGAAGAATTTATATCCCTTGCAGACAGCTGGTCAATTGCATTCTTTTAGAGCAGTGGTTCTCAACCTGTGGGTCGGGACCCCTTTGGGGGTCGAATGACCCTTTCACAGGGGTCACCTAAGACCATCGGAAAACACATATTTTCAATGGTCTTAGGGATAATTTTATGGTTGGGGGTCACCACAACATGAGGAACTGTATTAAAGGGTCGCAGCATTAGGAAGGTTGAGACCCACTGTTTTAGAGAGTCGTTGAGGCCATTTGGAGGTTTATCTGTGTCCTCAGGGTCACCTGAGTGGTACAAATGGTTCCTTCCATTCCCTACATCCAGTCAGTGGAAGAAGCTTCCTGGATAAGAAGTGAAACATCTTTAAAAAAAAAAAAACAAGAAAGTCCAGTTGCCTCCTGAAAAGGCACCTTTTTTTTTATTTTTAATTTGATTTATATGCCGCCCTTCTCCGGAGACTCAGGGCGGCTTACAATGCGTTAAGCAATAGCCTTCATTCTTTTGTATATTTATACAAAGTCAGCTTATTGCCCCCACAATCTGGGTCCTCATTTCACCTACCTTAGAAAGGATGGAAGGCTGAGTCAACCTTGAGCCTTGGAGAGATTCGAACCAGCAGTAATTGCAGGCAGCTGTGTTAATAACAGAGTGCTTAGACCACTATACTATCAAGGCTCTTGGGACTCTTGTGCCCTTTGGGACAACCATGACCTGGATGACTGAGAATCTCCGCAGATGGTCCTTGACTTAAAACCTGTTGCTTAGTGACCATTTGAAGTTATGATGAACACCCCCAAAGGTACAACTTGGTTCCAACTTGGTGCATGTCAGACACTTGGTAGATGCTTACACTTACAGCTGTTTGCACATCCTGCAGTACAATCACATGACTGTGATTTGTGTTTTTGCAGAAAAGTGGCATTTACTTCTGGTTTTGGACAAAAATGGCCCATGGTGAATAATGGGTTCACTTAACCACCACAGCATTTGCTTAATGACCACCAAAAAAGGTCATAAAATTAAGTCAATCACATGGGTGACCTGCTTTACAGCTGCCATGATTTACGAAAGTTGTAAGTTGAGAAGTACCTGTATTATTACTCCTGTTATGCAAAAAATTATGGGCTTCCAAAGATTTCTGGAAGTTAACATGTAACTGTGTTACTTTGAAAGTTACAGTATTCCATACTGCTTTTGTTTTTTCTTTTAAATTTAAAGAAACATGCATGCAGTTACGTATAAAATCATATTTGGTCTCCAAGGTGAATACACTCTTGGAAAGGTTTTGGTTTATTTGGAAGTAAAGTGAAACATGCTTCTGATTTTAATTTAAAGAGGTCATTGTCCAAAACACCGGAAACAAGATCCTCTTTCTTCAATCAACTCGGGCACAGATTTGCATGTTGACATCCAACCTTATAAAGTGGCTCAACCAGTGGTGAAATGTAAAATTTGTTAATACCGGTTCTGTGGGCATGGCTTGGTGGTGGGGGTAATGTGACTGGGTGGATATGGCATTTTTAAAAGCATTATTTTGTAGAAAAAAATGCTTTTAAAAGCCTCTGACAATTAGGCAACTCAGCTGGGATGGTCAGAGGCTTTTAAAACCATTTTTTTTCTACAACTTCTTCAGCCGAAGAGGAGGTTGTAGAAAAAATGCTTTTAAAAGTAAAAAAAAAAAAAAAAGCCTCTGATGATCGTGCAGCTCAGCTGGGCATGGGGGGGGGGGTGTCGCAGGGATTTTTGCTACCGGTTCTCCGAACCACCCACCACCATCGCTACCGGATCGGGCAATCTGGTTCGAACCAGGAGCATTTCACCCCGGGTTCAACATACATCAAGGATCAGCTGAAGATCAGAAGATACAATTCAGATTGTGGGCTAGTTACATTCGGGGTATATGTTGATTGATTCACAAAATCAGCTTCAAATTCAGCACCATCCCATTCTGATAAATCGATGAGGGCCAAGGAAAGAATCAGATGTAGATTAACCAAATACAAGGCTGGGGAGAAGAAGAATCCTGCCTATTCTAAAGCCTTCCAGATCTTTGGTTTCAAGATTCTTGTTTTGCATACTGATAGGTTTGAACTTTAAGGGCTGAAAAAGTTGTAAGCACCTGGAAGCAGGAAGTGAGCGTGATAGAAAGCTTGGAAGGCAAACCAACTGAAAACCCTTGTTCCTGGCAAGAAGGATGGAGTCTAGCTAAGAAGCCAGCAAGGATGATAAATAAGGCAAAGTGTATGGAAATGGCCAGGACGGTTAGGAACAGAAATTTGGCAGTTTGGGGTGGTTATCAAATTAGAGAACTACCTTGTGTATCATAAGGATGTCATGCCATGCAAGTTGTATCATGGCTTTGAAGCATCCAACATTCTATCCAGGTAGTAGCACAAGACTTGATAACTGACTCACAAAGTTCCCATTTCAAGCTTCTTTCCATCTCAGATGCTTAGCAGGTATTTTATAAGCCTACATGCCCACGATTTTTCAGTTTTTCTCCATGACCCATAGGATCTACTCATCATAATACCATCTGCATTTCTTATTTTCGTTTCACTGGAAGTTGTATTTATAATACATTCACCCCCAGAAGTGATGCA
The DNA here is from genome assembly GCA_022577455.1 of Arizona elegans. Lineage (NCBI taxonomy): Eukaryota > Metazoa > Chordata > Lepidosauria > Squamata > Colubridae > Arizona > Arizona elegans. The sequence continues at coordinate 12,824,012 of JAKOOJ010000011.1, read as the reverse complement.
TCTTGGAAAATAATCTCGGGGGGGGGGAAGTATGTGTCCACATAAATAATGTGTCTTGGAGTGTCTATGATTAACTTGCCGATAATTTTCTGATGTGTTCTAGGAGGAACAATCAAACACGAGAAAAGTTCACTGGGCTAAATTGCAAACAAACCATGATCCTGATGACCCTTATTTGGGAGGCCAAGCTAAGAAATGAAGAGATGGAGGGTGGGCTGTTTTTTATAATTCAAAACCCTAAGTTGGGTTTTCGGTGTGCACCATGCCTTTCTTGACCTGTCGAATAAGTTCTTTGCGATTGTCCAGGATAGTGTCAAAGCTCTCCTGCAGTCGATTTTGCTGGTCAGCAACGTTCTGCTGGAGGCTGCGAATCCAGCGTAGCAAGGCCAGGCGGCGATACATCACTAAGTGGCTGTGATATTTCTGTTTCTCCAACTCTTTGAACTTCTTCATCTCCTGCATGTTCCTGAAAGCTTCTGCCAGTGCTGGGGAGACGGTCTCAGAACTAGAGGAAGAGCTGTCAAAATCATCATTGGAGGCTTGCTGCGTAGCGTTACATGTCCAGTCTTCATCGGTGACAGAAGGTATCTTCCAAACTTTGGTGCCATCACTTTCAGGGTTATCAACCCAACGACTGCTGGAATAATCATTATCTTCTCGAGGGGAACTGGCCAGTTTCCCTCTTACTTTTACCTTCACCTGGTAGTTGGTCTCTTGTTCTGGACTTCTGACCTCAGCACCTTCAGGTGGTCTGCGGATGTCCTCCTCTTCTCTGTCCTTCTCCTCCTCTAAGCCCAGGAAGTTATCATCAGACTTTAGGTTCTGAGAAATGCCTCTAGAGCGATTCTTTGCTTTCTGTCGGTGTATTAGATCAGTCAGATTCTCAGATACCTTCTTTATCCCATTGTCATTCCATTGTTCCCACTCCTCTGGTATCGGCACCTTTGATATGGGTTGGCTCCAGTTTTCGTTGCTATCAGAGGACTTCTCATCCATGAAGTTGAGGTTCTTGTCTGGATGGGAGTCCTTTTTGTTATGGTAGATCACATTCTGCTGTGAATTTCCCTGGGCTTCACCGAGCTGTGGATGGAGGGGGAATTCCGGTTGGCACAAGGGAAACATCGATGCCCCCACCCAACTGGGAAAAAGAAACCAGCAGAGAAAGAAATGTAGATGTAAGGACATGACCAATATGCAGAAAAATTCCAACACTCCTGGGTGTCATCCTGAAATTCATGCTTTGGATCCCAGGCCAATCTCAGCATTTAGAGCTCTCTAAAAGCCTGGATCATCAAATTAAAAAAAAACCTGTGATCAGTAACTATGTGATCAGAGCTGACTAAGCTTCTTCTGAGTAGAGTTTAGTTTTCCAGGACTTAAGGAGAGTTTCCTTTGCTCCTATAATGAGCTTCTGGTTATCTAAATCCTGATTTATTTCATTAACTCAATGGCGCAGGTTCATGCAACACTGAACTAGCAATTGACCAGCCAAGTTGAGTTCACACAGCATACAGTACTGACCCACAAATTAACCAGATTTTGGTCCAGTGAGTTGTGTGAGGCCAACCCTATTGCTTCTTTTGCTGGGGAGGCAGGGAGGAGAAGATAACTTCATGCTAGCTCCCAAGTAATTCACAAACTGATTGTCAGCACTTCAAGCTGTATTTACTCTAATGCTGACATAAGAAGGAGAAGCGGAGGGCATCTATCCCCTAGGAGATAGGATGGGAGGGGGAAAATTCCTTTGAGCTGGAGTAGTAGATTAGGGGTAGAGTGACTTGGAAGATGGCCAATGAGTGCAGGGGAGTGGGGAACAGAAAGGGAGGGTTTTGGGTCTGGAAGTCAGTGTTGGCTGCGATGAGTCAGAGTTAGAATGTCGTGCTTAATAAAATGGGAGTTTTTCATCAAAGACTTTGTTTTAAATGCAATTTATTTGAGACGACCTTGAAACTGATCATATTTCCATCTTTCTAAGCATGGGCGACTATGTTGCATAACCTTTTTCTGGCTTAAAGCCACAATAGTCCTCTGAATGCATTTTGGGGTGAAAGGACCCTGTCACTCTAAGTTAGACCTGGATGATTAGTTTAGCTGATCTAATTTAAGTTTTACTAAAATAAACGAATATAACACAGTCATCAAAATGAACACAGGACATAGGACAATAAGGCTTGAAGAAAACATTGATGTCTTCTAGTCCAATCCCCTGCTCAAGCTGGAGATCCTATACCCGTGATGGGGAACCTATGGCACGTGTGCCACAGGTGGCAGGCAGAGCCATATCTGTGGGGATGTGAGTGTTGCCCTAGCTCAGCTCCAGCGCACATGCATGTGCCAGCCAGCTGATTTTCGGGCCTTCCAGGCCCACTGGAAGTCAGGAAATGGGCCGTTTCCGGCCTCTGGAGGGCCTCCAGAGGGGTGGGGAAGGCCATTTTCACTTTCCCCAGGCTCCTTAGAAAGCCTCTGGAGCCTGGGGAGGTTGAAAAATTGGCCTACCGGGCCATCACGTGCCAAAAGCAGGGGGAGCGTGGGGGGTCACGCATGCATGCATGGGGGGCGGGGGGCATTGAATTATGGGTGTGGGCATGTGCGACAGACACACCCCGCTCCCCCCACTTTTGGCATATGACTGCAAAAAGGTGAGCCATCACTCTCCTATACTATTCTGGACAAATGGCTGTCCAGTCTCTTCTTGAAAACCTTCAATGAAAGCCCCCAATAAACGAAAATATTTGTAGTTCAGGGTTGAAATGAGGGGTCCTTTGTCACCCTCCGAGCTTGGTTGTTTTCTTGCAGGTGCTTCATTACTCAAATTAGGTAACATTATCAGTGCTAGTCACTGGCACTTACGATGTTACCTAGTTTGGGTAATGAATCACGTGCAACCAAGAAAACAACCAAATTCTGATGGAGCACCCACCATGGCTTTCCATATATTTAAACATTCTGTCCCCCCTTTTCCCTCCCATAATGGTTACCTTGGCACTACACAGGCTTAACCTTGTTGCCAAAATAATCTTGATACAAGTGATAAACTAACCAAACAAATTGTTTGCAAAAAAGGAGGCCACGCCAACTCCCTCTTCCTCACCCAAATTAACCTGAACAGGTTTCACAAGTTATGCAAAAGGCTGCTGTTATTATAGGCCTTTCACACTTTTGTATATTGTGTACACAAACATGAGAAGGCCCACAACGTGGCAAGCACACAGCTCATAGGAGCTCAGCCACCCTTGGAGCTGCAGGTGGTTAGTTCAGCTGTAGGTCAAATGAAGGCAGATCTGGACCAGACAGGTGAAATATAATAACCTAGCCGAAAGGGAAGATTTATTCATCCTCCCCACCCCCCAAAAACCCACCCAAAGCAGGTGAAAGAAAAGGAAAAAAAAAACATGCCGGTTTCCATACAATCCTAAAAGATACCAAGATGGAACAAGGTGTGTGTGTGTGTGTGGGGGGGTGTTTCCAGAATCTTGACTCAGCATTGCTATAAGTATGTGGGCTCTCCTCCCCCTCCCCGCATTTTCCAAGCAAGCTCTAGAAAACATTCCTTTCCTTTCCTTAAGCCTTCCCTGTCAGGGAGGAGGTGGGAGAAGGCTGGACCTGTTTGCTGTTTTAGGGCATGTGATTTGGGAGTAGTGGCGGGGGTGGGGGGAGGGTGTCCGGTGCAGCGCCAATGGTCTTGCAGGCAAACTGCAGGCAGTTTGCGCCAAGGAAGGAAGGAAGGGGAAGGAAGGAATGGGAAGGAGAAGGAAGGAAGGAAGGTAGGGGAAGGAAGGAAGGAAGGAAGGAAGGAAGGAAGGAAGGAAGGAAGGAGAAGGGGAGGAAGGAAGGGGAAGGAAGGGGAGGAAGGAAGGAAGGAAGGTAGGGGAAGGAAGGAAGAAAGAAAGAAAGGGGAAGGAAGAAAGGAAGGTAGGGGAAGGAAGGAAGGAAGAAAGGAAGGAAAGAAGGGGAAGGGGAGGAAGGAAGGAAGGGGAAGGAAGGAAGGAAGGTAGGGGAAGGAAGGAAGAAAGAAAAGAAGGAAGAGGAGGAAGGAAGGGGAAGAAAGAGGAGGAAGGAAGGAAGGAAGGGGAAGGAAGGAAGAAAGGGGAAGGAAGAAAGGAAGGTAGGGGAAGGAAGGAAGGGGAAGGGGAAGAAAGGAAGGGGAAGGAAGGGGAGGAAGGAAGGAAGGTAGGGGAAGGAAGGAAGGAAGGAAGGGGAAAGAAGAAAGGAAGGTAGGGGAAGGAAGAAAGGAAGGGGAAGGTAGGGGAAGGAAGGAAGGAAGGAAGGGGAAGGGGAAGAAAGGAAGGGGAAGGAAGGGGAGGAAGGAAGGAAGAAAGGAAGGGGAAGGGAAGGGGAAGAAAGGAAGGGGAAGGTAGGGGAAGGAAGGAAGGAAGAAAGGAAGGGGAGGAAGGAAGGGGAGGAAGGAACGAACGAAGGAGAGTCAGGAAGGAACCCGGCAGCCGCTTTAGGTCGGGAGTCCAGCTAAAAAGATTATTATACGTCCCCGCTCAAACTGCCGCTTGAGCCCCCCACCCCCACCCCTGCCCCTAATCTCTCTCTCTCTCTCTCCCCCCGTTCCCTCCCCGGAAGCCCCGGCCGCGGGCTTGGCACTCACCTCTGGAGCCTCGCAGGAATCTAGCCGGGAGGGGCGGCCGGGCGGTGTGGTGGTGGGGGGGGGGGACCGGCAGGATTTTGGCAGCCGCCCGTGGCTTCTGCGGAGGGGCGGAAATGGCACAGATGGGGACCGTTGCTAAGAAGCCCCGCCCGCTTCCTGCAGGTGCCCAGGCGGCGGCGGCGGCGATTGCCGAGCGGGAAGGCGAGGAGAGAGAACAGGTGACCCCGGGAAACCGATGCGGACGAACGGGCTCCTCCCTCCCTCACGAGCACACACGCACCTCCCGAGTCCTCGCGGAAGGATTCCCAGCGGCTGGCCCGCTCACATGCCCCGCACGTGAGGCGGAGTGGACAAGAGGCGAGGAGGACGCGGGTGGTGACGTTCGCGGCGGGAGTCATGATGACTAACATCTGGAGGAGGACTTGGCCCGGGAAAGTCCGTGGACTCCTGCGCCTTTCTGAACACGAGTGGAGCTGCGGGAGAGCCGTGGTTCCCTGCTTTGTCAAGCTTGGTGGTATCCATTAAGGTTTTGAGAATAGAATGGACTGGGACTGGGACTAGGAAGGACTAGGACTAGACGTGGAGTGGAGTGGAGTGGAGTGGAGTGGAGTGGAGTGGAGTGGAGTGGAGTAGAGTAGAGTAGAGTAGAGTAGAGTAGAGTAGAGTAGAGTAGAGTAGAGTAGAGTAGAGTAGAGTAGAGTAGAGTAGGAGAATGGAATAGAATACAGTAGAGTAGAGTAGAGTAGGAGAATGGAATAGAGTAGAGTAGAGTAGAGTAGAGTAGAGTAGAGTAGGAGAATGGAATAGAATACAGTAGAGTAGAGTAGAGTAGAGTAGAATAGAGAATGGAATGGAATGGAACAGAATAGAATAAAATAGAATAAGAGTAGAGTAGAATAGAATTAGAATAGAATAGAATAGAATAGAATAGAATAGAATAGAATAGAATAGAATAGAATTCTTGATTGGCTAAGTGTGATTGGACACACAAGAAATTTGTCTTGGTGCATACGCTCTCAGTGTACATAAAAGAAAAGATATATTCGTCAAGAACCATAAGGCACAACACTTGATGATAGTCATAGGCAACATAGTCATAGGAATCAAACTCACCTAAGCCCCCCCCCCCCTTCAGCCAAGACCCAAAGATTCATGTAGGGTTGAGTGTGTTCTGAAAACTCAGTTCAGTTGATTGAATAAACTCTGTTGAAGCTAATCATAGGTATGAGTTGTACAGAGGTAGAGATTGCAAGGAAATCCAAGCATGGCTGGCTGGCATGGGAATTGAAGTCCACTAGGTTTAAAGTTGCCAAGGTTAGGCACCCCTGCTCTAAATCGTCCCAAAGGTGCTTTTTTTTCTTTTCAAGAGGCAACTGGACTTTCTGGTAGTCCAGTTCCGGTAGCACCAGAAAGTCCACTTTTCTCTTGGGGGAAAAAACTATCTTTGGGACAACCATGACCTGGATGACTGAGAATCTCCATAGACCCTGCTCTAAACGTTGAATATTTAGCCTGTTTAGTAGGAGATTACCCTTGGTGATTAAATGCCACGCATGGGGAATGTTGTGGCTCCGTTGCCTGAGCCTGGGCTATCGACAGATGCAGATTCTGAGAGTGGGGGAGAGGAGTTGGCAAGGCCTCCCTCTCCAGGACCCTCCTCTCTGGCAATGCCTCCGGAGGACACTGAAGGCCAAGAGATAGGCCCAGAGCCAAGCACGTCCCCACAGCCACAGGTGGACAGTGATGAAGGAGATAAATGCTGGCTGGATCCTCGACAGCAGCACAGGGAGAAGTGTGCACAGCAGAGGGGAAGGTGTGCCAGAGATTAGCTGAGTCACTGGACCAAACCCCACAGGGTATAAATGTGGGTGTGGTGGCCGGTTCAGTTTGTGACGAGCAAAAACTAGAAATAATCCATGATCTCTGCATTACTGGACTTCTGCCTGCCTTGTCGGACTACATTTGGACTAATCCTTGTATTGCTGAAACTTTGCCTGCTTTATCGGAATGCTTGCAGTCTAATCTTTGTTTTGTGTGAGTAAAGTCTGAATTGGCAGCTAGCCACTGGGTTGCTGCCAGCTTTATCTTCAAAGACTTTGTCGTGTGCCTGATTAACTCCGGGCCGTCTGTGAGGGTGCATGTGTGGGACGGGGACAGAACAGGGAAGAGGAGGATATGTATCATGTGTCATCACACAACAATGTGATCACATCTGTGACTTCATCGTAGCGTGTACCAGAGATCTATGCTGGCTTGGTCCATATCTGAAAAGCCATCAGTGCAAAAAAATAAATAAATCACGTCATAGTTGTGCTGTTGCAACATATTAATCCATGGTTAAGCAGGCCATTGTTTTTGTGGGTTTGGCCATTCGACAGAACTATCAGTTAACTACCCAAACTGGGTTTTCATTATATGCTAAACCCTTGATGGCGAACCTATGGCACGCGTGCCAGAGGTGGGCACACAGAACCCTCTCTGTGGGTACGTGCGCCATCACTAGCTGCTTTTTTGGTTTCTGGGCAGCTGGTCTTTGCGGGCACTGGAGAGCTGGAAAATGGCCTGAAAACGGCCAAAAAACCGGGCCATTTTCTGAGCTGTTTTCAGACTGTTTGGGGGCTGTTTTTTGACCCAGAATGGCCCGGAAAACAGCCTGAAAATGGTCCACAAAACAGCCCATTTTTCAGGACGTTTCAGGCTAGTTTTAGGCCTTTTGCCTCTGTTTTCTGGCCCAAAAAAACAGCCTGAAAATGGCCTGAAAAACAGCCACAAACCAGGCATGTGTACCGGCCAGCTGGTTTTCAGGTTTCCAATGCCCTGGCACACACGATGACCAGCTGGCCAGCGCACACAGCTGGTCTTTGGGTTTCCGGTGCTCTGGCACACGCACATGCACACACATGCACGTTCTGGTTTGGGCACTCCGTGTCGTAAAGGTTCACCATCATTGTACTAAACTATTTAAGCTACTGTGAGTCAATTTATTATATGAATCCAGCTAGTAGTTCAAAACAGTGGCTATCCATTCCTTCCAAGGTTGTTGGATTACATTAAATCATAACCATGTGTTGCTAAACCAAAAGCCTGGGTTCATGCAACAAAACCATAAACCACAGCTTATAAAGCAGAAACTGAATTTCTTCATACGGTGTATCCAGGGATTCTGATTTAGCATCTTATATGAATCTATCCAAATACAACAACAACGTTTTCAGTTTGGTGTAGTGTTTTAATGTGCTGGCCTAGAAACCAGGAGACAGTGAGTTCTAGTCCCGCCTTAGGCACGAAAGACATCTCGGTGACTTTGGGCCAATCACCAGGAGACTAAGTTCTAGTCCCGCCTTGGGCATGAAGTCAGCTGGGGGACTTTGGGCCAATCACCAGTGATAGTGAGTTCTAGTTCTGCCTTAGTCATGAAAGCTGGCTGGGTGACTTTAGGCCAGTCACTCTCTCTCAGCCCAACCCACTTACAGCAGTGGTGGGTTCCTCCCGGTTCGGTCCGGTTCGGCCGAGGCAGTAGTGGTGACGATATGACGTCACCGAACCGGTTCACCCCCCCCGCCCTCCCACCCCCCCACCCACATTATTCTTACCTTTTATTTGGTCCCACCCCCAATCTATTGCTGCCTCCTGAGTCCCAGCTGATGACTAGAGGGAAAAAAACTGTTTAAACTCTTGCCGCGGGGCTTCAAAGGGCCATCCTACAGCTGAGCAGTGTTAAAGGCAAACAAATGAGTTGGGTCATAAGTGCGAGGACCTTCCAGAAATGACTCTGACCAGCTAGCCACGCCCACCTAGTCACATGTCTTCCAAGCCACACCCACAAAATAAGCCACGCCCACAGAACCAGTAGTAAAAAAATGTAGAACCCACCCCTGACTTACAGGATTGTTGTGGGGAAAATAGGAGGAGGGAGGAGTATTGGGTATGTTTCAGGAGCGGGTTTCAAAATCCATTGCTACCGGTTCGCTCATGTGTACGCACGACGCTTCTGCGCATGTGCAGAAGCATCTGGGCGGGTGGGCAGAGCCTCCCACCACCGCTGCTACTGGTTCGCCTGATCCGGGGTGAACCGGTAGCAACCCACCACTGGTATGTTTGTCACCTTAAGGCAGCCTGGCTTAGCATGTGTGAACTCTGCTAGAACTCATGCTCAGCTGTGTGTTGTAACCTAGGCCCAAGTAGTTATTACCAGACACAATCAGTCCTAAACAAACATATTTTATTAGAACAGCTGAGAATTACTTCATTCCCAGCTTAGTTCAAATTAAGTCCAAAACAAATTCTTCATAAACAGACTTTCGGCCTTATCACCAACCTTTGTCTTCTTTGGCCCCCTGCCAAAGGCTTTTCTTGACAAAACCCCATGAGATGCTGACAAGAAACAAATGTAGCAACGTTGCTTTCCTACAAAGATCCCAAGAGCCGTTGCTGCTCTTTTAAGCCTTCTGTGACGGGCCAATCTCCTGGCCTTACTCCCAAGTTGTCCTTTTTGCTTTTGCTGCTCTTGCCTTCTGGCAGCTCTTCGCATGCATGCACTAGGAACAGGTTCCTCCTGTTCCTCTGCCTCTCTGATGTCCGCTTCTGGAGGCTCTGGAGTCTGCACATCACTCCCAAATGGCCCTGGCCCCATCTCTGCCTCTGACGCAGAGCCTTCATCTGGGCCTTCCCCTGGCTCCAGGACTGGCCCATTGTCCTCCCCAGCCTCCTCACTGTCCGACTCTGCTGCCAGCTCTGCAGGCTGCTGGCGGACCACAACACTGTGTACGTTCAACCATGGGTTAGCAAGTAAGTTACAAGAGAATCCTCCTCAAAGCCACCTAGTTTGAACCTTGGCAAACCAGCCTGGAGTTTAGCTGCAGTTCAATGGCCTACCCCCTGACGTGGCCTTGCCCTTGTGTCTTGGGCCTGCCCTCATCCCTCTTCAAAGCTTGCTTCACATGCGGCATTGGTTAAACCTTGGTTATTTCCTCCTTCCTGACAGAAAAGGGTTAGAGCAACAGGCCTTTATGATGCTACAGCATCACCCCAGCAAAGTCTTTAGGCCTCTGCTGGGAACAATTTTGTTCAAAGGCTGGGCCAGGTCGGTGGATGGAAAACAACAGTAGATGAAAAGCAGGTGGCTCTAACAGCTTGTAAGAACCTGGGATCAGGCCTCAAGCGCCCAGCACCCCAAAATATCCAGATGTTTGGGATTTCTGCTGAAACTCCATCTCAGTTAAGAGGGCCCTACTGCGTCAAAACTGCAACAAATCAAAGACTATTCTGAGGAAGTAGATTCCTAAAGTAGGATATTAAAGCAAACTATGATTGTCTTGCAGTAGCTTTGCGGTCTTCCAATTGGATTCCAGGCTCGGCCTGTCCCAACCAGATGTGTTATAATTACAGCAATTGTGATTTTCATTTGGTTTTCCTTGCCAGCAATCTTCAGTGGCCCTTGAGTTATCTTGTCTGGCAACTCCATGTTTAGAGCCATTTTCAGAGCAGTGTTCCATCTCAGAGCCATGGTGGCACAGTAATTGGAATGCAGTATTGCAGGTTAACTCTGCCCGCTGTCAAAAGTTCGATTCTGACCAGCTCAAGGTTGACTCAGCCTTCCAAGGTCAGTAAAATGAGAACCCAGATCAGTGGTGAAATGTAAATTTTGTTACTACCGGTTCTGTGGACGTGGCTTGGGGGGTGTAATATGACAGTGGGCGTGGCCAACTTTTTTTTTTTTACTTTTAAAATCATTTTTCTACAACCACTTTGGCTGAAGAGGTTGTTTAAAAAATGCTTTTAAAGCCTCTGACGATCCCGGCTGACTTGCCTGATCGGCAGAGGCTTTTTCTTTTTTTTTTTTAAGCCTCTGACGATCCCGGCTGACTTGCCTGATCGGCAAAGGCTTTTTTTTAAACTTTTAAAAGCATTTTTTCTATAACCTGTTCGGCCGAAGAGGTTGTAGAAAAAATGCTTTTAAAAATTAAAAAAAGCCTCTGATGATTGCGCGGCTCAGTTGGGCAATGGGAGGGGGCAGGGATTTTTGCTACCGGGTCTCCGAACCACCCACCTCCATTGCTACCGGATCGGGCGATCCGGTCCAAACCGGGAGCATTTCACCCCTGACCCAGATTGTCGAGGGCAATATCCTGATTCCGTTAACTCTGGAGAGGGCTGTAAAGCACTATGAAGTGATATATAAGTCTAACTGCTATTGCTGTCGCTTTCTCATCTCCAGTTCCTGATTAAATGGTCTTACCCAGTATTTCTCAATCTTGGCCATTTTTAAGAAGCATGAACTTCAACTCCCAGAGTTTCCCAGTTAACTAAGCTGGCTGGGGATATTCTGGGATATTCTGGGAGTTGAAGTCCATACATTTGAAAGCAGGGTGGATTTGATTTAAATCGAGTCGATTTAAATCATGATTTAAATCACTAGTAAAAAGACTTGATTTAAATCAGCTCAATTAAAGTCATAATTTTTAAAGAGCAACTGTCATCTCTGCTACTCCTTTGACCCACTGTTGACTCACCGATAGTCCCAGTGTTGCAGAATATACAGCCTCATGCTACATAACTAAGCTCCATTTCATGCTGAGTAAACTAAATTATTTATGTATCTTAAATAGAAAACTATCTTACAATAGATTTTTACCCGCAAAGTTTTTTATTAAAATAAATTCAATAAAAAAAATCTGATTTAAATAAAAAAAATCTGATTTAAATAAAAAAAATCCGATTTAAATTAAAAAAATCCGATTTAAATAAAAAAAATCCATTTTTTTTTATTTTTTTTAAAAAATCATTGATTTTTATCCACCCTGTTTGAAAGTAGCCAAGGTTGAAAAACACTGGCCTTACCCTTCTGGTTTGTATTTTGCAAAATATCTATTATACAGTCGTATGTAAATCACTGCAGTCTCACACACACCTTTGAGATTTCCGTGCTAGATGTTGTTGTGTAGAGAGGTTGTTTGGATTTAGGAGTTAGGGGAAAGTATAGAATAGAAGTCTAAAAACATTCAACCAATCACTACCCATAACCAGAAACATGTTTCTTTAGTCAGATAGATAGAAATGAGAGGAAGCTCAGCATAGTATTACACTACCACCACAACAAATTGGATTGCATAAATTTAGGGAAAGCTAATTTATCCTGATATATTTTTGGATGGAGCAAGCATTTTGCTCCAAAGCAAAGTAGCCCCATTGTTGTTTTAACTGTAACTGAATTTCTGGATTATTATTTTTTTAAAAAAGTTGTTATCCATCTCCCAGAGTTACCTTTCTATGTGCTGGGTGGCCATTTTAAGCAAATAAATACAACATAAATAAAATCTATATTCTCCTTCCCTGCTCTGCTTTCCCTGGGCTGACTGGGAAAAAAAAATGTTTGGTTTGCAAATGTGCCAAGTATTAAAGGGAGATATTGGCTGGGTGGGGGCGGAATCCTTCCAACGGCATTTTGTTCACTGCAATTTTGTCTCTCACTTTTCATTTTATTGATTGATTGATTGATTGTGCTTCATCCCTGGTTGGGGGAACAAACAAATAGCCTGCCGAATACCCAACATCTGTGGCCATGGCATGCGACTTGAAGTTTTCTATGTCCCGTGTTTTTCTCAGGCTAGCTTCTCCTAGGGCCTGGACGGACAAGACAAAAGGGCCTTTTATAACAACGTTGTGCTACAGAAAAAGCACACTTGGTTTTAAAAAAGCACTGGAAGACGCAAACCAAAAGAACCTGTTTTATACCGGTAGCTCACATATCCTGCCAAGTCAGGCTTGACTAAGCCATAATGGCTAGATTTAGAGATGGGCTTCAAAAATTTTAGCAAGGGTAACTTTGATGATTAAAGATAAGGAGGTATCAGAACATTTTAAAACATGGAATTATTTTTATAGTTGGTTGGAAAAGAAATATAAATGATTGATACTATAATTGTGTACAAATGATGACTATAATATTGATTTAGAAATGAAATGTTAGAATAGTTTGAATGAATGTGAAGATAGAAGAAATTCATGGAAGATGGAAAAGAAGACTAGAAGATAACACCGAGGCATCACAGGGAAGGGAGGATTGATGTATTAAATGTTTGTCTGTCTTAAAAAATAAAAAAAAATATTATAAAAAAAATTTTTTTAGCAAGGGGTTATCTGCCCAGTTGCTGGGTGGGCATGGCCATGGTGGGGATGGCCTAGTCAGCCTCCTGCACCATGGTGGGAGGGGGGGCGTTTTTACCCTCCCTGGGCTCTGGAGGCTTTCCTCAAGCCTCCGGGAGGGCGAAAATGGCCTCCCCAGGCTCCGGAGACTCTCTGGAGGCTGGAAATGGGCCCTTTTCCAGCCTTCCCAAACTTCCAGTAGGCCCGTTTTTTGTCCTCCCCGAGGCTTTGTGCATGCCCTGCCCTTAGTTGCATCCAAAACAGGCTGTGTGGGGACTCCTGGGAGGGGCAGGGTTGGGTGGGGTCAGCCAGGATTGGGATTCAGGGGTTCTCCGAACTGCGCAGAATCTTAGCTAGAGGTTCTCCCGAACCCCTACGAACCCCCAGCAGCCCCACCCCTGGCTAGATTTGAGAAAAACTACATTATAAATCAGGAATCCCAAACTTAGGAGGAAATTAAAAAAGGTGAAATAATAGATAAATAAGCCAACACGTCTGTGGAGGAATGTAGTCCAGAGTCGAAGGAAGGAGGGGCCAACTCAATGTCACTCACTTTGAGGGGCACCTTGCCAGCCTCTACTCGCTTCTCTCCTCCCAGCCACTGCTCGCCTCCCCGCCCGGACTCCTTAGGGCCCCAACAGGAAGCAGTTGTTGGAGCTAAGCAGCCACCACAAGAAAGAGTTGGCAACTCTTCCAATTGGATCTGACCGAGAAGAAGGCTCAGCAGAAGCACCTCACTGAGGACTAGGAGCATAGGCTTTCCAAGCAGAGGGAAGACCTGCGGGAGTGCAAGGCCAGGTACCGGCGCCTGGAGGTTCAGCAGGCTGAGATGGTCAGCCAGTTCCAGTCCATGATACAGTCCCACTGGAACGAGGCCCTCTGGCTCTTCACTACCAGCGGTGCTTCCCTCCAGCCTTCACCCAAAGCCCCGCACCAGGAGGCTGAAGCAAACCCCAAGTCGGAATTTCTGCCCCCCTCCGACCCGCACAAGAAGACCCCAAAGCGGGAGACTCTCTGCAGCAACACCAACGTTCATTGCACGTATCCGGCCCAGGGGCCGTAGTTTAAGGACCCCTGATTTAGTGCAATATAAAAAATGCAAATAATTTTTCTGCGGACCACCAAAATTTTCTTGCGGACCTCCAGTGGTCCACGGACCACCAGTTAGTGACGGCTGTTCTAGAGGAGTAAAAGAAAACTCAGGCCAGAGATGATGTGTGAGAGAAAGAGGGTGAAGACAGCCTGATCCCATTGCGAACTGGTAGTAAAGTTAAGTAGAACCCGCCCCTGGTGCAGATGTTCCCTGAGTAAAAGAAGTAACTATTTCATCTTCAAGGAGGTATAGTGATTATCCTCTGGATTCATTTCAAAGAATATTATAGGATTTTAAATGAGGATGGCTGGAAAAATTCCCTTACATAGCCTAGAACAGACTGGGAGGAACGGATTAAAGAAAGAACAACAATTAAGCTTTGCCTTTGTAGTGATTTACAACAAGTTTTAACTAAGTCAAATATGCAGAAAGGAATTTTAAGGGGACATTTCAAGGATTTTCAGTGGGTGGAAAAGGTATAGTCCAAAGGGAGACAGATGGAGAAACTGTTCTAGACCTTTCCCACAATTCAGTTTGCAAAACATGTCCCTTAATTTGGTCAGCCCCAAGGCTAGAAAGCAGAGGAATCTGTTGGATTCAACAAATGTACTTATTCACTGAGGAGGTAGCAGGCCCTGAATATCTTTATGGATATGCAAAATTATTAATTAAATTAACTTGATTAAATCATGGGTATACAAATTAAATCGATTGTGGATATAGATACATTCCGTAATATGGAAGGGAAGGAAACTGGTTTCAGATCAAGACCAAAATTTCACTTGCCAGCAGTGGTGGGATTCAGCCAGTTCGCACCACTTCGGGAGAACCAGTTGTTAACTTTCTGAGCAGTTTGGCGACCGGTTGTTGGAAGAAATCATTAGGGCAGAGAACCGGTTGTTAAATTATTTGAATCCCACCACTGCTTGCCAGTTAGTGGAAAAAAGGGAAGCTAAGTTGGACCGTAAGGAAGGCTGAGCGCCAAAGAATGGAGGCCTTTGAACTCTGGTGCTGGAGAAGACTCCTGCGAGTCCCTTGGACTGCAAGGTGATCAAACTGGTCAGTCTTAGGGGAGATCAACCCTGACTGCTCTTTAGAAGGCCAGATCCTGAAGATGAAACTCAAATACTTTGGCCACCTAATGAGAAGGAAGGACTCACTGGAGAAGAGCCTAATGCTGGAAACGATTGAGGGCAAAAGAAGAAGGGGATGACAGCAGGGGCAGGTTTCAAAATCCATCACTACCAGTTCGCTCGTGGGTGCGTGCACACACAACACTTCTGCGCATGTGCAGAAGCATCTGGGCAGGTGGGCGGACCCTCCCACTGCTGCAACTACCGGTTTGCCCAATCCGGGATGAACCAGTAGCAACCCTCCACTGGACAACAGAGAACACAGTGGCTGGATGGAGTCACTGAAGCAGTTGGCGTAAGCTTAAATGAACTCCAGGGGGTGGTAGAAGACAGGAAGGCCTGGAGGAACATTGTCCATGGGGTCGCGATGGGTCGAAGAAGACTTCGCAACTAACAATAACAACAACAATAAACTGAACTGTCTACTGGGCATGACAGATGGCAAATATGACAAAAATGTAACCTATTTAATATTGCATATACTTACCGCGGCAAGACTAGCATTTGCTCAAAAATGGAAGTGTAAAGAAATACACTTCAGAAGAAGAAGTAATACACAAAATTTACAGCTGTGCAGAGATCGACAGACTCATTTTAGAACTCAAAGACAAAAGTGAATCAACATACTATGAAGTCTGGAATAAATTTTATAATTGGTTAGATAAGAGGAAGAATGCCAAAAACAAGGGATAATGAATGTCTGGAAATGTATATATCAATGTATATCAATATATCAAGGTATATTGAATTTGTGAATGTAAGATAGGTTTTATTAAATATATGTATAGCTGTTTAGGAAGTAAAATACTGTATACTTGATATATAATGAAATAGGAAATATGTAAATTTGTATATAGATTAAGAAATATATTACTTATTAACTTGAATTTGACGCAGATGTTAGAAACCAGAGACGTTGAGCAATGTCCATTGTTTTACTTTTAAAACTAATAAAATATTTTTTTTAAAAAACAAACTGAACTGTCCATTGCACATTGAATAGGTTCATACAATGTGCTCAACCAGGATAATTAAAAGACCCAGAAGCTCCATTCACACAATCAAGCTTGATTTTCACTATGAAGATGCAAAGCAGAATGTTTCGGGAATGGATCATTCTGGAATACAGGATTATTATTATTATTATTATTATTATTATTATTATTATTATTAATTTGATTTATATGCCGCCCTTCTCCGGAGACTCAGGGCGGCTTACAATGCGTTAAGCAATAGCCTTCATCCTTTTGTATATTTATACAAAGTCAGCTTATTGCCCCCACAAACTGGGTCCTCATTTCACCTATCTTAGAAAGGATGGAAGGCTGAGTTCACTTTTTTTTTCTTCCGGACTTCCTCAATCTTTTCACCCACTTCTCCACTTCAGAATATTTGCTTTGAAAGAACAATAGAGCATTCCAGGATACCTTGAAATGTTTTGTTTTCCCAACATAATATTTTGTACATCCCTAATCAATCGGTATTGATCTTTGCTTGGGGATTGACCTGTTGGACAAACCCAAGCTATCGGTAAGCTTATAATTTAGCACACTGTGCAAACACAGAAAACAGGTTAGTTCAGTAAGCAGGTTAGCTGAGTTACGTAAATTTAGCCATCTCATTATTGATAACTCATTATTTTTCCTCCAAGAAATTAGGGACATCTGGGAACAACTGGACCATGAAGACAATGTCTAAAAGTATCCTTCATTTAGATTTTCTCCGCCTCTGACTGACAAACTATTGTAACACATTCAAATTCTTTTTGTATTTAACCAATGTCAAATGGTTATATACCATGCATGTATTTTAGAAAGATTTTTTGGATAGATACTTAAGCAGATATCATGATGATACTTTGATTCCTTCCACCACTTTATTTAAAGTGTACACAGGTATAATCAGTGGTGAAATCCTACTGGTTCGCACCAGTTTGGGCGAACCGGTAGTGATAAAAGCTACCAGTTTGGCAAACTGGGAGTAAAAAAAAGCTACCGGTTGGTCCGAACCAGTATTTCCGGCAATCAGCTATGCACCGATTTGTGTGAACCTTTGGCGGAAATTTGGCCAAAGTTGCTGAACTGGTAGCGATGGCTGACTGGCCACACCCCCAAACCGGTCCCCCAGTCACCACTCGCTCGCCCCACCCACCATGTTCTTCACCGCCATGTTCTTCACTCACGTGCATCCCATTGCCTTGCAAGTCCAAGGGGATGTGCATGCCCAAAGAACATGGTGGAGATGGCAGCAGCTTTTTCCGCGATCTCCGGTACTTTTCGGCAGACTGCGGCCAGCCGCCGCACCTGCAAAGCAGCTCTCAAAGAGGCTTCTTTGCCAGCCGCTTTCCAGCAGTGGCGG
The DNA here is from genome assembly GCA_022577455.1 of Arizona elegans. NCBI lineage: Eukaryota > Metazoa > Chordata > Lepidosauria > Squamata > Colubridae > Arizona > Arizona elegans. The sequence continues at coordinate 12,806,686 of JAKOOJ010000011.1, read as the reverse complement.
CTGGCTGGGGGTTGCCGAAAACTCCGGTCAGCTTGCCTTCCAAACTCTGGACCAGCCACCGCGGAAGGTAAGCAGCCCAAACAAAGAGGCAATGGTGGGAAAGGAAGCGGGGCTAGGGCTGGGGCCACTAAAGGAGGGGAAATGGGGGCAACCGGCGAAGGGAGGTGGGGGTAGATAGGTGGAAATTCCAAAAGATTTCCTACCTTTTCCTGTGGGTGTGGCTAGGGGGGGTGTCATGTGACTGAGGGGGCGTGAGTGATGTCAAATTGGCACGCCCACTCAATCACATGCCCCCCAACTAGCCATGCCCACTGAACCGGTAGTGAAAATCTTTGAAACCCACTGCTGGTCTGCATGAATTGACCCTCGGACAGATCCAGCAGGACTCTTCTGATGGTCTCAGTCAGAAGGACTGAGTTTTTCAAGGAATTAGTCATCATTCAAAGCAGGGGTGGGGTAGGGGGAATCTTGCATTGCTCATTTTCCATGCATTTTAGCCATTTGAAAATCAGCTAAAAATGGCAGCAGAGAGACCTCCAGAGTGATCCCTCCTTCTCCCCAATGGGTTAAAGCTTTGATTTTCTTTTTTTAAAAACTTTCCCTGGACTGTGTGTAATCCAACCTTCCCCGACTGCCTCATCTGAATTTAATAAAGCAAGGGGGGAGTTGGAGAAGTCTCCCAAAAAGCTTTCATAGAAATTAAAGTAAACAATGCCTTGACCTCCATCCCCTCCTTGCCCCGCTGCTGACTTGGGCCTGTTGTTACGGTTACAGACGGTTTGGCATTTTTGTTTAATTGTAAACACATTTGGTAAACGCTGCCAGGACTTGGTGGTGGCTCACAAAGAGCACAGGTGAAGAACAGCAAGGGAAATGTCTGCTAGGATAAGAGAGAAAAATGGCCTCTTTAAATTGACACAGAAAAGGAGGAGCAAACGAAACAACTGGAAAGGCCACAAGGGGTAACACAAAGTACTTATTAGAGCTGCCATCTTGGACTTAGCTGTGAGGAAATACGGGATTTCAGACTGGAAGTTTCCATCGTTCAAAAGATGTGATGGCGCTGGAGTAGGGTCCTATGCAGGGGTGAAATCCAGCAGGTTCTGACAGGTTCTTAGAGAACCGATAGCGGAAATTTTGAGGAGTTCGGAGAACCAGTAGCAGAAATTTTGAGGAGTTTGGAGAACCGGTAGCGGAAATTTTGAGTAGTTCAGACAACTGGCAAATACCACCTCTGGCTGGCCCCAAAGTGGCCAGTGGGAATGGAGATTTTGCAGTATCCTTCCCCCAGGAGTAGGGAGGGAATGGGGATTTTGCAGTATCCTTCCCTTGGCATGCCCACCAAGCCACGCCCACAGAACCGGTAGGGAAAAATTTTGGATTTCACTCCTGGTAAGCATATCATCCTAACAATGAATTTAAAATGGAATATCTATGGCTTCATAAGAGCAGAGGTTGGTTAGGTGGGTTGGGTTGGTTGATTGGTATGAGTTATCAAGTTGTTTTCAGTTCCTAGTGACTACGTAGATTTTTCTCCATGATGATCTATCCTTAACCTGGTCTTTCAAGTCTCCAAATGATCCCCACTGTAACTGAGCCTCTCTACCATGCTGCTGATCTTCTCTTCCCTTCCACCTTTCCTAGCATCAGAGCCTTTTCCAGAGAGTTGGATCTTTGCAAAACGTATCTGAAGTAGGATAATTTGAGCCTACCTAATCTCATTTGTGCCTCGAATGAGAACTCTGGGTCAGAGGTGAAATCCAGCAGGTTCTGACAGGTTCTGGAGAATCAGTAGTGGAAATTTGAGTAGTTCAGAGAACTAGCAAATGCCACCTCTGGCTGACCCCAGAGTGGGGTGGGAATTGAGATTTTGCAATATCCTTCTCCCAGGAGTGGGGAGGGAATGGGGATTTTGCAGTATCCTTCCCCTGCCACGCCCACCAAGCCACGCCCACCAAGCCACACGACATCCACCAAACTACGCCCAGTAAAAAAATTTGGATTTCACCACTGCTCTGGGTTGAGTTGTTTGATGATCCACCCATTTGCTTCCTTGGCTATCCATAATATTACTACCTGTATCAGGAGTCTACTGCAACACCAAAGTTCAAAAGCATCAGGAAGCTTCTTCGTGGTTTGTTTTATCTGACATGTGGCTACAAAAGAAAAAAAAAACGTAGAGGCCCAATTCCCTCCTTTCCATTAATACGGGGTCCAAAAGAAAAGAAAAAATAGGGAGGGGTGGGTGAAATTCCCCATTTCCTCTTGCTCTGTGAATTGCTAATAAACTCCAGACAGAAAAGTCTGATTAGGAAATGGCTTCGGAAATTGAAAGGCGGAGGAGAAAGATGAGAAGGGAGTGCCTGAACCGATGCTGTGTCCCCACAAAGAGCGAGCTGGGTTTTGCATGTAATTGTGTCCTCCACTTTTCTCCCTTGCCATGTTCTATCTGTGCCATCCACTGTCGGAGTGAGATCTAAGGTTGTCCTCTGAATGGGTCGTTTTCAGTGTATTGTTTTTAAGATGCAACTTCTTCTCGTGTAGTGGTTGCCTTTTCCTATGGATAGCTTTCGCTTCTCAGTTTTGCTCTCTGGGTGCTGGAGAACATCTTGCAGACTTCTTTTGATGCTGAGTTGACTTTATAGCTAGGAAATGAGCAAAGCATAGTTGTTTCTAAGCATCTTTTTTTATTTTATTTATTTATGGTTTGTCAAACATGTATGAGGTAACAGGAATAAGTATAATCATGGACAAGAGCACATGAAATGAGTACCAATAAATGGGGACAGGAGGACAGGGACGGAAGGCACCCTGGTGCGCTTATGCACGCCCCCTTACAGACCTCTTAGGAATGGGGTGAGGTCCACGGTAGTCAGTTTAAGGTTGAAGCTATGGGGGTTTGAGGAAGTAACAACGGAGTCAGGTAGAGCATTCCAGGCATTGACCACTCTATTGCTGAAGTCGTATTTTCTGCAATTGAGTATGGAGCAGTTTACCTTGAGTTTGTATCAGTGGTGGGTTCTAACCGGCTTTACTACCGGTTCTCTTTGTCCGTACGCTTCGCGCGTGATCGCCTCTTCCTTCCCCAGCCATGCCCACCAAGCCACACCCACAGAACCGGTACTAAAAAACTTTGAAACCCACCACTGATGTGAAGAACATATAATGCTGGAATGTGGTGACTTTGGTTTGGCTTAATGTTTCGTGGCTATCAAACAAAACTCCAGTCTGTTCAACAAAGTTATTCCAAAGTTAATTCTTGAATAATTATTTTCATCAACTTGCCCCAAACCGTGTGCCTTCCATGGCTAGCCTACATTTTCTCCAGCTAATCAGAGAAGAAAATCTCGTTGATCTTGGACCTCACCAATACAGTGTAAGGCAATGTGTTCTGACTTAAACCTAAACAAAACCCCTTCATTTCTAGACAAAAAGTAATTTCCACTCACTGTACATAATTGACATAAATGCTAAATTTATCTTCATTTCAAAGGGAAAAAATAAGGTTGATTTTTTTAAAAAAAAAAAGAGAGAGAGAGAGGAAAAAAGAGTGCATAGATTGAAAGAGAGAGAAGTTAATAGTTTGCCAAAACTATTGTGTCAAAAAGTCAGGACACTGGCCATGAACATGCACTGAAGCTTCACTTCCATTTTTATGGGGGTCCTTGAAAATGATCTCTAAAGCAAATTCTCTTTCATCAGATTGAATGAGAACTGATCAGAAAAAACGCAGGAGAAAGTTTCTGCCCAGCAACTGTATTTAAGGGTCCTGTTTTTTAATATGCTTTCTATCCTCTTCTCCCCATGTACCGTGTTTCCCCGAAAATAAGACCCTGTCTTATATTTTTTTGAACGCCGAAATAAGCACTTGGCCTTACTTTCGAGGAGGTCTTATTATTTTGGGGCGCGTGGAGCAAGACAGGGCTCCTCTTGCCATCTTACCCGATTTCTAGCTCTGTCTCCCTAACCCTAACCAGAGGAAATGGTGGGGACCGGCTGCGCATGCATTTAAATATTTTCGGGGAGGGCTTATTTTAGTGCATGCGCTCAAAAGCCCAATTGGGCTTATTATCTGGGGAGGTCTTATTTTCGGGAAAACAGGGTATATGCATACACACACTCACACATGCTGGTGTTTAAACCACATGCTAATCACCTTCATTAAAAACCCTGATACTGTAGCTGCATTTACATATGTGATTTGATATTACTCTTAACTTGTGGTTGGGCTTTTTGCAATTAAATAGATTTGCACCGATCCACTTCTTGGTTCATTGTACTATGTCAGCCCCAAAACTAAGAATGACATAAATAAATCTTCCTGTTGTGGTCCCCCAGCAGCCTGCAGAACTGGCAGCGGAGACAGACAGCGATGAGGCTGAGGAAGAACATAGGCCATTTCTGGAGGCTGGGGAAGGCCCGGATGACAGCTCTGCGTCAGAGGCAGAGATGGGGCCAGAGCCTTCAGGGAGTGATGTACAGACTCCAGAGCCTCCAGAGACTGATAGGAGTGAGGCAGAGGAACAGGAGGAGCCTGTTCCTAGTGCACGTATGAGAAGAGCTGCCAGAAGACAGAAGCAGATAAAGCAGAGAGGACGACTTGGGAGTAAGGCCAAGAGATGATTGGCCCCTCCCATAAGGCTTAAAAGACCAGCAACAGCTCTTGGGCTCTTTGCCGGAAAACAATGTTGAAAGATTTGCTTCGTGTTTCACTATATTCATTTCTTGTCCACGTCTTCTGCTTCTGAACTTTTGCCAAGAAAAGCCTTTGGCAGTTTGCCTAATTATACCAGGGTCGGTGATAAACTGTGGAATGGTGTTTTGAAGAATTTGCTCTAATTTAGTTTGGACTATGCTGAGAATGAATGAATTCTCAGCTGTTCTAATAAAGTCTGTTTGTTTTCGAACTGTTTGCATTTAATACTAACTACTTGGACCTGGGTCACAACACTTCCAACCTGAATTCTTTATTGTTTTCACATCTACATGTAGTCCTTGACTTACAACCATTCATTTAGTGAAAGTTCAAAGTTCCAACGGCACTAAAAAAAAGTGACTTAAGACCAGTTTTCACACTTACGACTGTTGCAGCATCCCTGTAATGATGTGATGAAGATTCGAACACTTGGCAACTGGCATGTATTTATGACGGTTGCAGTGTCCCAAGGTCACATGATCACTTTTTGGAACCTTCTGACAAGCAAAGACAATGGGGGAAGCTGAATTCTCTTAACCGCTATGTTACTGACTTAACAACTACAATGATTCACTTAATAGCTGTGGCAAGAAAGGTCATAAAATGAGGCAACACTCTCTTACAACTGCCTGGCTTAGCAATGGAAATTTTAGGCTCAATTATGGTCATAAGTTAAGGACTGCCTGTATAGACAAAAATCTCACTAATTATTTACTATCTGCACCTGCAGCATATTTTGGGAACTATTAGGGAGGAACTGTTTTCATCCTTTTTCTCTTGCACATGATATCTGAGCTGCCTCTTACACCTCTGCAATGCACTTCCTCCTTCCCTCCTTCCTTACTAAATTCCACCACATACATACATACATACATACATACATACATACATACATGCATACATTATTTATTTACTTACTTACTTACTTACTTACTTACTTATTTATTTGACTTGCATGCCACCCATCTCTTCTAGAGGTGATACATATTATGAGACAGGGGTGAAATCCAGCAGGTTCTGGAGAACCGGTAGTGGAAATGTTGAGTAGTTTGGAGAACCGGAAAATACCACCTCTGGCTGGGAATGGATATTTTGCAATATTCTTCCCCCAGGAGTAGAATGGCAATGGAGATTTTGCAGTATCCTTTCCCAGGAGTGAGGTGCGAATGGAGATTTTGCAGTATCCTTTCCCCAGGAGTGGGGTGGGAATGGGGATTTTGCAATATCTTTCCCCCCAGGAGTGGGGTGGGAATGGAGATTTTGCAGTATCCTTCCCTCTGGAGTGGGGTGGGAATGGGGATTTTGCAATATCTTTCCCCCAGGAGTGGGGTGGGAATGGAGATTTTGCAGTATCCTTCCTCCAGGAGAGGGGTGGGAATGGGGATTTTGCAGTATCCTTCCCCTGCCACACCCACCAAACCACGCCCACAGAACCGGTAGTAAAAAAAAAAGAATTTCACCACTGTTATGAGAATCGAGAGAGTGGGTGCTGGGAATGGATATTTTGCAATATTCTTCCCCCAGGAGTAGAATGGCAATGGAGATTTTGCAGTATCCTTTCCCAGGAGTGAGGTGCGAATGGAGATTTTGCAGTATCCTTTCCCCAGGAGTGGGGTGGGAATGGGGATTTTGCAATATCTTTCCCCCCAGGAGTGGGGTGGGAATGGAGATTTTGCAGTATCCTTCCCTCTGGAGTGGGGTGGGAATGGGGATTTTGCAATATCTTTCCCCCAGGAGTGGGGTGGGAATGGAGATTTTGCAGTATCCTTCCTCCAGGAGAGGGGTGGGAATGGGGATTTTGCAGTATCCTTCCCCTGCCACACCCACCAAACCACGCCCACAGAACCGGTAGTAAAAAAAAAAGAATTTCACCACTGTTATGAGAATCGAGAGAGTGGGTGCATTCAACAACCATCTTAAGTATGCTTTGTAAGCACAGAGCACTGTCACAAATAGGAAACATGATTCCTATAGGCACTTATGCACCCATGGCCTCTGCCATTGGTATCCATTGGATACTCTTAGCCCCCCGATTATCGGTTTGAATTGGGTTAGCTACAGAACCAGGCTGCAAAAATTCAGAGCACCCCAAGATGGCAGCAAACAGGAGAATTCTAACTTTTGCTGCCATCTAGTGATCCTCTGGATTTGATAGTTCTGGCATGTAACTGCATGTTTAAAGTTTTTGTGACTGGCAGACAAATAGAAGCAAAAGGATGCTCAAAGCATTTTCCCCCCTGGCCTCATCTTTATTTCTCCAAATTGGTCATTGCCTTTTCTCTGGAACAGATGGGCCCCATTCCAAACAAAACTCTGGGCTGCAGCAAATAACCATTTTTCATTTCAAAGAATAAGAATGAAGCTAAGTAGGCTTGAAGGCATTTTTGGACATCAAAACAACACTGAAAAGTGGTTCACGGCAAGTTCCTCTCCTGCTTTTCAAATATTTCTAAGTCATGTGGTTGCCAAGTAGCATCAAGAAGACATTTGATGGGAGTGGCGACTATGTGAACCAAATTGATATAGTTGTACAGAGTCAACAAATAAGAGATAGAAAGTTTCACTAAGAACTTGGCTGCTGTTTTTTCAGAAGGTTTCTGTGTGCAAGACTGAAAAGTAATGAAGTATATGTGGCTATGTGCAATGGTATGTGAAAATGACCTTGGGAGATGGAGGGAAGAGATAGATAAGTGAGGGCATAACCTGCAGCTGCATAACAGGCAGAGAAGGAAACTAAAAAATAAGCCTCCCGAATTTCTCAGGTTATAAAAGAAATAGTGGGAGATTCGTACTTTCAACACTTGTAATATTCTGTTAAAGTATAGCCCTACAATAAGGTACAATTAGCTCATCTCATTGTGTTTCTTGTCTGATCTACCTGGGAAAGCTGACACTGGGTTCACACAACAGTTACAAACCAGACCAATTACAAACTTAGTTGTAAACTTGGTTATAATTTCAGATGGTGTGTATGTGTCATTTGAAACCGTGGAAAAAAATAGATGAATGAAATATCCACTGATGCGTGTTGTGGGAACACAGCCACTGTGTTCTGCAGAGTTTTCTGAATGTAAGAAGAAGAGAGGTGTGATAACAGGAAGAGGCATATCTGTTTTCTGGTAGAAATTGTTTTGAAACAGAAGTGGTCTCAATCGCAAACGAAGGACTTTGGGCATTCTAGTTTTGTAAAAAAAAAAAAAAATTAAAAAAAGACTGAGGCTGTATAATCAGATATTCTTGCCCTTGTCAGAAAAGTGTGGTTCCCAAGATTTTTTTTAAAGAGGAAGCTATGTCAAGCAACAAAACTTTATTGCAGTGGTTTCAACCCACTTCATGCCCAGTTAAGCATGGAGTCCCTTTAGGCAAATGGTTAACCTAGTTGCTGAGTTAACCAATTTTCTGGCCTCACACAAAAACATTAACTAAATGGGTTGGATTCACAGAGCATGCAAAACCAGAGGAAATCAAATCAAGGCTAAACTAACCCAACTTAGCAGGTGGAATGGATACTGCTGTTAGTTTTAATTGGCCTGGATGGACAAGTTGAATGGATATAACCTTTGTGAGCTTCATGTAGCAATGTAAGTCAAAGCCAAAATGAGATTGGGTTTTTTAATCCAGTCTTATCTCCACATCATATTTAACTGTCATATAGCTTATCCGTTTCACCTTAATCTATTATGTGTGTGTGAACACAGTCATTGTGTTTTGCTAGCTCAGGGCCTTGTGTAAATACATCCGTTGTCTCTCTCAGCTTGACAATCTCCAGAGGGGACATGTAGCTGCAATTCCCCTCAAACCCAGGCAACGTGGGCCAAATCTCCCTTGGCTTCATTCTTATTTCTCCAGGACCTTCAAAAAACTTGCAAAAAAAAATCACTAGCACAATGTGTCTTCAAGGCAAAAAGCTTTTATAAGCCTCTCATGATTCCTCTTCATGCTCAAACTTTCTCTTCACCCTCAAACTTTTATAAAAATGAACTAAAGAAGTTACAGTGCTTCTTAAAGCAGAGGCCTTCAAACTTGGCTGTTTTAAGACTTGTGGACTATGCTGGCTGGAGAATTCTGGGAGCTGAAGTCCACAAGTCTTAAAGCTGCCAAGTTTGGGGACCCCTGTCTTAAAGCCAGCCATAGGAGAGAAGGAGACGGCCAATTTAGACCAGACGATTGCTTCTAAAGACATCTCCATGGAGTCTTAAAGGAGTAAGTCTACCTTTAAAGCTTCCACTTCTGCCTTTGCTCAGTTGCTTCCTTGGTTTGGGAGTAGAAGGGCTAATATCAATCTGAGCAACCCCAACCTTAGCTACAAACAGAATGGTGCTGGATAGGATGCCTCCCAAAAGTATACTAATGTGCCAGAAATCCCTTTGAGTCCTGAGGGAAAGTCTAGTAATATAACTGTGGCAATTTTTTTTACTACCGGTTCTGTGGGCGTGGCTTGGTGGGCATGACAGGGGAAGGGTACTATAAAATCCCCATTTCCTCCTGATCAGCTGGGACTTGGGAGGCAGAGAATAGATGGGGGAGGGGCTAGTCAGAATTTTTACTACCGGTTCTCCGAACTACTCAAAATTTCCACTACCGGTTCTCCAGAACTGGTCAGAACCTGCTGAAACCCACCTCTGAACTGTGGACCTTCTGATTTTGTAGCTGAGAAACCCAAAGCTGTTCTGAAAATAAACATATACAACATGACAGTTTGGAGCCCTTAAAGTAAGCACACTTGTTTTAGAAAGACCGATTTCAATAGAAGCCCTGAGCTGGGCTTATTCAGGAAAATAAATTTAGAAATTAAAAGAAAAAAATTCCAGAAAGCAGTGACAAACCATTTCTGAAATGCACCAAGAAAATATGTAGAAACAGTTGTGTTTACATATTCTCCAACTCAGCATGAAGGACATTTTATACTTACTTAAGTGGTATACTCTGGCTTATCTTGAAAAACAAGTAAAGTAGGATCTGATTATCTGTAGAGATTTCCAGTTATTCAGGTCATAATTATCTCAAATATGGCCTGTTTTTTTTCCCTGAGGAAGAAGAAGAAGAAAATGTTTTTCACCCAAGACATCATCAGTTCTGATGGCAGGGGGATCCTTCCATCCATCCTTCCACCATCAGAACTGCAGAAGCTTTGTGGCCCGCCAGTGGCCAGCAGATTTGGACAGGGAGGAGGTTGGGGAGGAATGTGGGCCAGTCCTGGAATCTGGGGAAGGCTCGGATGATAGCTCTGAGTCGGAGACAGAGAAGGGCCTAGGCCATCTGGTATTTCTTTGCTGCCTCTGGAGTCTCCGGAGTCTGACATCAGTGAGGCAGAAGAACAGTGGGAGCCTGTTCCCAGCGTGCACATGCACAGAGCTGCCAGGAGACAGGAACAATTAAGGAAACAGAGTCGCCTTGGGAGTAAAGCTTGGAGATGATTGGCCCCTCCCATAAGACATAAAAGAGAAGCGAATGGGACGTGAGCTTTTGCAGGAAGCAATTAGTTCATCTGGCCGATTCAAGATTTGAAAATTCTGTTTGTGACTCTGTGCCAAGTTTGGCCTTGCCCTGCGTCTGGAAATTAGCTCTGTTACGATATTTTTCAGGATCAGACTCAATAAGTAGAATAAGAATTAGATATTCAAATAAAGCACTGTTTATTTACAGAAGGCATTCTATATTCACTGAATATTCACAGATAGAAGCACAGAAGGAAAGCATACAGCTCCTTATATATACAAGGGGTGGAGCTAGATATAGGAGTGGTTAAGTATGAATATATTAAGTAGTGAAGAATAAGTTAACCCCTGATACCCTGGTCATATATTATTTACATAAAGGAGAATAAGGCATTTACTTGTGACAAGCTCTTTGGCAGCGTTCCACGTGAGATAGGTGGGTGTTGATAACCTTCCTCTGAAAGACTGTTTATCAAGCCTTGCAGACTGCAAATGAAAGTAATTTACAGCCGTATGAATTAAAGAGGTTTGCCGGGACTAAGTGTGTGCTCAATGAGACCAGGTTCTAGCTTAGTTACTGAAAGTCCAATCAGGCAGACATTAGATAGTGTGACCCAAAGCCATTATTGATGTTGAGTAAAAAATTCTAGATCAGACAGGTTGACCCTCAGGCCAATTAGGACGTCTTCTGGTGCAAGAGCTCCTGAGTATCAGCCAATGAATAGGCTACAGAACTCATCTGGTCCTTATAGAAATCAAGGCAGCTAGTGGTCAAGTGAAAGGAAGATCAGCAAGGTTAAAAAAAAAGGAGTCAGTTGAAAAAAAAAATTCAAGCAAGCACGATCTGCTATTTCAAACCAAACTTTAAAACAGGGGCCTTCAAAAGAAGAATATTTGATTTTTGGAGAAAAACACAGATTCAGAAACTGATGAATAAACAAGGATATATTTATTTATTTATTTATTATTCAAATTTCTATACCGCCCTTCTCCTTTCGGACTCAGGGCAGTGAACAGCCAAAATAAAAACTTTTATACATAAAGTACGATTAAAAATAGATTTAAAATAATTATATTTGGCCCATAGTTTAAAATTTATCAATTTAAAATCCATATCAAAATTTAAAACCAACCATAAAATCATAAAATCAAGAGAGACCAGCTAACTGAAAGAGATGAGTTTTTAGGGCCCGACGAAAAGTCCGGAGGTCAGAGATCACTCGTATCTCTGGGGGTAGATTGTTCCATAGGGTAGGTGCCACCACAGAGAAGGGTCTCCTCCTGGGGGTCGCCAGCCGGCATTGTCTAGCCGACGGCACCCTGAGGAGGCCCTCTCTGTGGGAGCGAACTGGCCGGTGGGAGGCTATTGGTGGCAGAAGGCGGTCCCGTAAGTACCCTGGCCCTAAGCCATGGAGCGCTTTAAAGGTGATCACCAACACCTTGAAGCGCACCTGGAAGTCCACCGGAAGCCAATGCAGCTTAGAACAAAAGTTTTTATGGATACTGTACTGCATGAATTGGAAAAAAAACAGCTGCAAATATGAATAACATTGATAACAACAAGACAAATGGACAACATCAAACAGATGGACTTTTGGAAAAGCAACATCACATTTTATTAACTTTGGAGACTTATAACAGTGATGATGAAAGATATGAAAATGTTCAATAAAAGAATGTTGAACACCAGCTCTCTGGCAGACAATGGAACTGAAAGGATGAATGACTGAACATATAAAAAACATACTTAAACTATAGGGAAAGACTTCCAGTCTTGGAAAAAGAAAAGTAGAAAGAGTCAAAAGATGCAAGTTTTGGGGGTAGAGAAAATTGAAACATATAGATGAGGTGAAATTACAGTAATCAACTAATTTATTAGCCCTTCAAAAATAAAAATACAACATTGGGATACATTGCTATAAAACAAAAGGAAGAAAATCTATCACTAAAATGGAAAAGTCTATTGGAAAATGAACCAATGAATTGCAAGCTGATATTTGAAGACCTTGAAGGAAATAGATTCAGAAACAATATCAAGAAGATTTTATTAAAAAAAATCTCAAAGAAATCTCAAAAGAATTAAAACAAGTCATGGCTGTTTTAAAGAAAATTAAACAATATGAATTTTGACAAAATCAGCAGTTTTGAACAAATCAGCATTTGCTTTATAAAAGCATTGCTGGGAAATATGACAAATACACTAGATGCTTGCCCTGATAAAGATGAAACATTATAATTTTGGACTAACATCTGGGATAACACAAAGTAACATAATAAAGACGCAACATGGATAAAAGAGATTGAGAAGAAAGAATATTGGCTCGGTCAAAATGGATGATATGGTCATAACATCTGAACTTGTTAAAAAGAAAACAAAGAAGGTTTAAAATTGGAATGCATCAGGAAATGTGAAGTACATCAATTTTGGCTTAAACATCTGACAACATTCTAAGAAAGATTGGCTGTTTAATTGAAAAAGTGGAAGAATGGGTGACAATTGGTAGAATTGGTAGAATTTGCTGATTGACAAAATTATACTAAAAACTTCAAGCAAGGAAAAACCAACTTAAAAATTGTTTGGATGGATTATAAAAACAGGTAGGATTCTCTTCCACATACAGTAGGGAATACATATGGTAAATGTTTAGAAATATTCGGCATTAGTACAAACTTCCAGAATTTTGTAAAAGAAGTTACAAAAAAAAATGGAAAACAACTTTGATAGTCAGTGGCAAAGAAATAGGAAATATAAACATCAGTAGAGAGGAATTGTTCAAGGGGATTTTCATTGTTTCCACTGCTTTTTAATCATCTCGTTGATATCCTTCACTCGTCTCCTTAATAAAACAGGATTGTCAAAAGAAAGTGGGAAAGGATGACTTGAAGATACATGGAAATCAAAAACTGAAACTGGATCCTTACTTAAAATAAACAAAATGCTATACAGATAAAAAAAATGGGAATATCACACAATCTCAGCTGACAAAGGAAAACTAGAAATATTTTAGAATACCACACTCAGTCACATAACATCTTACAGAGTGAAATCAAAAACCAGTTTGGAAAATTGAAAACGCATGAAAAAATTCTAAATTCAAAGTTAAATGAGAATACAACCAAAGCTATAAACAGTGGAACCAGGTATAAAATAAGGTAAAAGAAAAGGCTCCCCTTGCACATATGTGCTAGTTGTTCCTGACTCTAGGGGGCAGTGCTCATCTCCGTTTCAAAGCCGAAGAGCCAGCGCTGTCCGAAGACGTCTCCGTGGTCATGTGGCCGGCATGACTAAATGCCAAAGGCACATGGAACGCTGTTCCCTTCCCACCAAAGGTGGTCCCTATTTTTCTACCTGTGTTTTTTATGTGCTTTCAAACTGCTAGGTTGGCAGAAGCTGGAACAAGTAATGGGAGCTCACCCCGTTACGGGGCACTAGAGATTCGAACCGCTGAACTGCCGACCTTCTGATCAACAAGCTCAGCATCTTAGCCACTTAGCCACCACGTCCCTTAGGTATAGAATAAGCTTATATAAATTAAGCTAGACACAGGTTGAATCAGACAATTCAGAAAACCCCAACAACAATGTATCATGCGTTGAATCCATAAAATGATGTTGATTGATTTTATTTAATCAGTTATATTTAGCCTAAAGTATACTTTTACTTACACTTAAAAATGATGGTTTACTAAAATAACATCAGAAACATTGATTAAATGATTACATCAGGACACAGAAAGAAAAAAATGCTCATTGCCATTCGCAAAGAAAACATCCTGAAATTAGCAGAAGTAAAGAATGACTATACAAACGAATTACAAGTACAAGTATTCCTCAATTTACAACAGTTCATTTAGTGATCATTCAAAGTTACAGCATCACTGAAAAAAAAAGGTGACTTGTGACCATTTTTCACAGTTACGACCTTTGCAGCATCCCCATGATCATGTGATCAAAATTCAGATGCTTGGCCACTGCATCTTATTTATGACCGTTGCTGTGTCCCAGTATCATGTGATCCCCTTTTACGACCTCCTCACAAGCAAAGTCAATAGGGGAAGCCCGATTCACTTTACAACTGGGTTATTAACTTATCAACTGCAGTGATGCACTTAATAACTATGGCAGTGATGGCTAACCTTTTCCGGACGAGTGCCCAATGCACGTGTGCACGCTCGAGCCCCCAAAATGCAATGTGCACGTGGCCCCTGCGCAGGAGCACCACCCCCATGCATGTGCCTGCGCTCCGCTCCCCACACATGCACGCCCCCCACACAAGCCCCACCCTCTCTCAGAATCCTCAGGCGCAACAAGGACAAACCACCAAGAACAATGTTGGAATGTAATGCTGGTTTAATCTTGTCCGTCCCGAAAACGCTGCAGTCGTAACGATGTAAAATTGGCGCTACATGCATACGGCATGTAGCGCTTAAATCCATCCCGCGCCCACCAGCTGTGAGGCGGAGCCCGGAACAAAGCCCTGCCAGTGGCGAATCAGCAGGCTGGAAACGGGCGGGGCGGTGATAGGAGCCAGCTGCTGCATGTCAGAAACTTCCCGAGCAAAAGCTACCCGACCCTGTGAAACCCTAGCCCCGACGCTTCCACCCCCCCTAACCGAAGCGCCTCCGTGCATCCCCCCCCACGTGTAAATGTGCGCGTGTCCCGGCCGAAACTAGGAAGCGTGTCGGAGGGGCGGGGGCAGCCCCATGCTATCCCACGCCCGTGTTGCTGCGCGGGCGAGCGGAGTCAGATGAGTTGTTGAGCGGTTTGGCACCCAGCGGGATGATAGGGCTCGACACCCTCCCACACATGCACGGCAGAGACCCGAAGACCAGCTGTCTGGTGGGAGGCATGCTTGCATGCATGGCACAGATGAACTGGGGTGACAGCTCGCATGCCCACAGAGAGGGCGCTGCATGCCACCTCTGGCACACGTGCCATAGGTTTGCCATCCCAAACTATGGAAAGAAAGGTCATAAAATAGGGCAAAACTCACTTAACAAATGTCTCACTTGACAACATAAATTTTGGTCTCCGTTGTGGTTGTAAGCTGAGGACTACCTGTAGTCCTCAGTTTATGACCATAATGAGACCAGCATTTCTGTTGCTAAGCTAAGTAGTTGTTCATTAAGTCACGCCTGATTTTATAACCTATTATGCCATGGTTGTTATTTCAAAGTTGTTCAGAAAATTGGAGAAATAAACCATTACATGACCAGCGCGTAAAAAAAAAATAAAGTAGAGAAGTCCAAGAATTAGCATGAAGGAAACAGAAGGATTATTTGTCGCAGCTCAGGAACAAGGATTACAGATAAATGTGAAAAAATTAAGGACTCCACTTGTATCAAAAAGCGGGCTTTGCAAAGGAAAAGATGAAACTAAGATATAATTAGCGGATGTTACAAGATTGCTCAGATGGACTAAAAACAACATCACAACAGAGTAAGACCTTATGATTCTTTGGCACCTGACCTGATATTATAATTTTGGAGTTTTCAGAATAATCCTAAAATTAAAAAATATGATTGAAATATTATGGGATTTTCACATGCAAATGTTCACCATCTAGAACACCAGATTTAACAACAGTTGAAAAGGAAGGATTAATTTTTGTAAAGAATCGAGAAAAAAGGTCTGGGGGGAAAAATGCCAAAATACAGAGATCTAACTCTAATAATCTCTAGTGCCGCTTAACAGGGTGAGCTCCCATTACTTGTCCTGGCTTCTGCCAACCTAGCAGTTCGAAAGCACGTAAAAAATGCAAGTAGAAAAATAGGGATCCCCTTTGCTGGGAAGGGAACAGTGTTCTGTGCACCTTTGGCATTTAGTCATGCCGGCCACATGACCATGGAGATGTCTTCAGACAGCATTGGCTCTTCGGCTTTGAAACGGAGATGAGCACCGCCCCCTAGAGTCAGGAACGACTAGCACATATGTGCGAGGGGAACCTTTACCTTTACCTTTAACTCTAATGAATAGTAGGAGTAGATTGTGAAGATCTCCAAAGTCATCCCTACAGTTATTTGTATTTTAAGTGGAATAACAAACAGATTAAACAATTTTTTATGGAAACAAAATGTTTCAGATATATATAAGTGTGGACTAAACAAAAGTATTTTGCAGGCACAAACGGTGCATGTGGCATTCTGGAGTGCTGCAGAGAATTAACAAGGCTGCAGGATATTTTACTCTGCAAGGAATGGAATTGTTAGTGAATTTGCTATGGTGCCCCACTGCACAAATTGGGACTCACCAGGGATGCTGTGATCCAAAGCCAAGAAAGTTTGGGAACTCTGCCTTGTAACATTAATGGATAATTCTTAAATTCCGGCCTGGAATTCAATTTTTTTTTAAAGCACCAGTCAAAAATGGATTGTTCTTTTTACTGTGCTAATCCTTAATGAAAAGAGTAGTAATAATAATAAGGTCACATGCAAGTTATTATACTGTTAGCAAAGCTGAGCCTCTACAATTCAACACTTGCATTTAATCTGCAATAATTTCCCCTTGTATTCATGTAGGGAGAAAACCATTTTTCCTTATTAATGCTAAAAGGAAATAATATACCGTATGCATAAATGTAGGCACTCAGTTCGGCTCAAATTTCATCAAATGGCGCAACCCAATTTAACAAAATGGTAGCAAACACATTACGTAACATTATGTGATGATGGGGATGCTGCTGCAGCAGTTATAAGTGCAAGGACCGTTCATAAGACACTGTTTTCAGTGCCATTGTAACTTTAAATGGTTACTTAAGTAAATGGTTGTAAGTAGAGGGCTACCTAAACCCTAATTTTGCTTCTTTCCCACCCAAATGGATCCCAGCCTTCATCCTTCATTTTCTATAATTCTGGTCGATGTATGTATGTATCCTGTTTCCCCTAAAATAAGACATCCCCTGATAATAAGCCCAATCAGGCTTTTGAGTGCATGCACTAAAATAAGCCCCCCCTGAAAATAAGCCCTCCCCAAAAATATTTAAATGCATGAGCAGCCGGTCCCCGCCATTTCCTTTGGTTTCCTCCATGCACCCCAAAATAATACCTCCCCGAAAATAAGGCCAAGCGCTTATTTTGGGTTCAAAAAATATAAAACAGGGTCTTATTTTCGGGAAAACATGGTATGTATGTATATATGCTTTTTTCCACCACCCTCATGTCCTCTTTTTTTTTTCTTTAATTGTTAAGAGGATTATGGTGGGAACCATCCTCCCTTTGGCTGCAGCCTCCGATGGTTGATTTTGAAGCCGTCAAGGCGAAGGAAGGCTGCCCTTCTCTTGTTTGCGGAAACATGGCCTTTTAGCAATTATAGCAACATTCCGCCCTCAATTCGTACTTCCTGGTGACAAGTTTGTTTCCATTAAGTTGTTTGGGCCGGGGAGTAAATGGATCTCTGTGGAGCAGCGGCTGAAATAGTTTGGTAAATTCTCTCTGCATGGGTGAAATTCCCGGCGCTACCAGGGGTTATTATCTCTGTACAGGAACTAACAATATCCTTTTCGTTGAGACGCTAATTCAGACAATGTGTTCAGACCGAAAGCCAGGCAGAGAGGGGAAGGTGGGGGGAGGAATTTGGCTGCTCAGGGAACCTTTGAAAATTTGCGGAACAGACTGAAGCTCAAGGAAACTCACAGCTGATTCATTTTCTTGTATTTCCTCTCCTCTGCCCCTTAAAAGCCAAATGAAGCTGCATCTAATCTCTTTCAGCCTTATGAATAAGAATGGCCTTGCTGGATAAAAACAGAATCGGTCTGAAGCTTGCCATCTTACTCAATTTGCTTTTGCCATCTTGCTTTCATTCTTTTTCCCTTAGCAGAGATTATGTATTATTTATCCTTAGCGGGTACTTCTTTGTGGCTTAAAGGAGAAATCTCAGTTGACCAATAAATATTGAAATAAACAAACATGCCACTGGGAGCGTTCCTGTCATGCACAGAGGGGGAAATTGGATGGCACTTTAAAGGCCAAAGTTATCAAGCCATAAACTTTTCTGGACTGTTTGGAAACCGGGCAGTTTATTTAAGAGGTTTTTTAAAAACGGTACCCTAAGGCTTCTTACAAAAAGCCAGTTTGATGTAGTGGTGAAGGCACCAGGCTAAAAACCAGGAGTGTGAATTCTAGTTCTAGTTCTTAGTCACAAAGCCAGCTGGATGACTTTGGGCCAGTCTTTCTGTCTCAGTCCTAGGATGTAGACAAGGGCAAGCTGAGGGGTGGGCTTCAAAAATTTTAGCAAGGGGTTCTCTGCCCGGTTGCTGGGTGGGTGTGGCCTAATTGGCCTCCTGAACCATGGCGGGGTGTTTTTGCCCTCCCCGGGCTCCGGAGGCTTTCCTTGAGCCTCCAGGAGTGTGAAAACGGCTTCCCCAGGCTCCAGAGGCCCTCTGAAGGCTGGAAACGGGCCCATTTCTGGCCTTCCCAAACTTCTGGTAGGCCCATTTTTTGCCCTCCCCGAACTTCCGCACGCGCCCTGTACTTACCTGCATCCAAAATGGGCCACGTCGGGACTCCTGGGAGGGGCAGTGGCAGGGTGAAGCCAGGAGTGGGATTTGAGGGCTCTCTGAACTGCACAGAATCTTAGCTAGAGGTTCTCCCGAACCCCTGCAAACCCCCAGCAGCCCATCCCTGGGCAAACTACTCCTGAAATCTTGCCATGAAAACTGCAGGGACTTGTCTAAGCATTTGCTGTGAATCAACACTGACTTAAACAGAGAGACCAAATAAATAATAAAATGGCTTCTTTCTGGAGAAGTCATTGTGTTAGGCAATTACATGAGAATGGGACCAGATGCAAATATCCAGGAAGCAGAGAGACCGTGTGGATGAATTCATCAGAATTTTCCTGGGAAAAAGTGAAACTCTCCCATCAGAATCCTCAAAGGCAGGATTCTGTGTCCCATGAAAGCAGTTTTGTTTTTTGGGTTTTTTTTTTTTTTTTTTTTTTTTTTTTTGCTATCTTGAGCCAGCCAAGCTGATGCTGTTAATATCCTGTCTCAAAGCCTAAAGTCTGTGCAGCTTTGGATGGGGAGAAACTAACTGGCTAATCCTCCAACCAAGACTGAGCTGCTGGGGATTTTAGTCCCCCATACAGATCTGGGTTCTTTTCATCTTTAGTATTGAGGCAACCTGGGATTCTTCTTGGATTTATGTGTCCTGTATGATGAGCAGGTAGCAGCTGTGCCACAAAAAAGCTACCGTGTTTCCCCAAAAATAAGACCCTGTCATATTTTTTTGAACCCTGAAATAAGTGCTTGGCCTTAATTTCTGGGAAGTCTTATTATTTTGGTGCACATGGAGGAAACCAGAGGAAATGGCAGGGACTGGCTGAGCATACGTTTAAATATTTTTGGGGAGGGCTTATTTTCAGGGGGGCTTATTTTAACGCATGCACTCAAAAGCCCAATTGGGTTTATTATCAAGAGATGTCTTATTTTCAGGGAAATGGTATTGTGCAGTTCCATCTTGTCTACTAGTTGCATCCCTTTCTGGAGCAGCAGGCCTTCCGGACAGTAACTCGTGCTTCTAATCACTTTGTCTCTTGACTACTGCAATGCATTCCATAGGGAGCTACACTTGAAGACTGTCCAGAAGCTTTGCCTGGCCTAGAATGCAGCAGTGCAGCCATGATGGGCATGATTTGGAATGCCCATGTGACATTACTACTTCATGAGATGCAATGATTGCCAGTGTAATCCAGGTGCAATTCAAGGTGCTAGTTATCACTTATAAAAGCCAATTTGGCACAGTGGTTAAGATACTGCCCTAGAAACCAGGAGATGGAATATCATGAAATCTGGAATAAAATGTATCAGTGGTTGGAAAGGAGGAGAAATGTTGGGATAGAGAAATATGGATAAATTGAGAGTTGGAGAATTATTATTATGTTAGTATTATGTGATAGGTAGGAAATGTATTGGTATTGAATGTAATTTCCACAGACAAAGAGATTTATGTAGTTGAATTTTGATAGATTGTATTAAGGTATATATTGAATGTGAATTGTAGTTGTTGTAAGGAAATATTTGATGGAAATGTGGGAACCAGAGAAGTCGCACTATCCCCAATGTTTTTAACTGTATATTTAATAAAAAAAATTTTAAACAAAAAAAAAATTGTGGTAATAAGTTGAAGACTACCTGTAATGGTTCATCCCCTTGCTGAAGCAAAAGCACCTACAACAGGTAAGATCGATGCAACCTTGAGTCCTAAGTCCCTTTCTGTGGTCCTGTGCTTTTCCCTCTAATTCTTCAACCAGAATTTTCTTTTTATTTTATTTATTTGTCAAGCATATATAAGCTAACAGATATAAGTATAAACATGATTATGAATACATGAAATGGATACGAATAAATGGGTACATTAGGACAGGGACGGAAGGCACGCTGGTGTACTTATGCATGCCCCTTAGAGACCTCTTAGGAATGGGGTGAGGTCAACAGTAGACAATTTAATACCTGTGTGTTCTACCCAGTCAGAAATACAGAAAAGAAAGCCTCCCGCTTCTGCTTTGCTAGAGTATTGAGCCTTAAAACCACAATTTCCATACAGCTGGAGGGTGCAACAAGAATGCTTTTAAATTTGTTTTGTCCTAAACCACAAATTAACTAAGCAAGCCAAAGCTAAAGCTGCATAAACTACTCAGAGCAATGAACAAAATGTTTCATTTCTTTCCCTGCAATCCACACGGGAAGGCTTGATAGAATCTAAAATATGCAAAAGGGAAAGATAATGACATCTAGTCAATCTGATTTCTTGCTCGTAGGGCAGTGAAATAGTCTCTCCTATTACAAGCAGGGAACTTCCTAGGAGCCCGGAAATATGAGAGGATCGCTCCCAGAGATGCTTCATGTAGTCAGTGGCCCATCTGCACGTCCCAATATTTAATTATTGCTTCTTTTTTGCCACTGTTTTTGCAGATTATTTTATAGGGCTGTTCCGTTATCTTTAATATATCCCCCTGCACAGGGGTGAAATCCAGCAGGTTCTGACAGGTTCTGGAGAACCGGTAGCGGAAATTTTGAGTAGTTCGGAGAACCAGCAAATACCACCTCTGGCTGGCCCCAAAGTGGGGTGGGAATGGGGATTTTGCAATATCCTTCCCCCAGGAGTGGGGAGGGAATGGGGCAGTGGTGGGTTGGCCCTGGTTTGGACTGGTTCTATAGAACCAGTAGTAAAACCAGCAGGAGGCTTCGCCCACCAACCCCAACATCATCAGCTTCTGTGCATGCGCAAAAGTGCGTACGCGAGCGAAGCGAGTATGCGCGCAGCCCCATTGCGAACCGGTAGTAAAGATTCGTAGAACCCATCCCTGAAATGGGGATTTTGCACTATCCTTCCCCTGGAGTGGGGTGGGAATGGATATTTTGCAGTATCCTTCCCCCGCCACGCCCACCAAGCCACACCCACAGAACCAGTAGTAAAAAAAATGTGTAGTAAAAAAATGTGGATTTCACCACTGCCCCTGCAGCATTAAGTCTCAGTGCATGGGGGCTTTGGAATTCAACTCTGATAGTGTAAGTTATCCAGGACTATTTTTTTTAGAAAGGAAGAACATCCGTTTTCTACACCAGTAAATAAACAATATCATACCAAAGCAGAAATTGCCTCTGAGCATAGACAAAGTGACTTTCCTTACCTCAAAGAGAAGCAGTCAATGGAATCAAATTATACAGTTTTGCTACCTGCAGGGATGTCCATCAACTGAGTTCTGGGCAATCTTAAAGAGCCAGTATTCATCTAAAAAGCTGTTGTAGCTTTGGATCTCAGAAGAGGTATTATTTGTTGACACCCCTCTGTACAAATTTGGAGAAGAGCCTGTAGTACAGTGGACTAAAGCACTGTAATTAACATTTGCTGCTTGCAATTACTGCAAGTTCAAATCCCACCAGGCTCAAGGTTGACTCAGCCTTCCATTCTTTCTAAGGTAGGTAAAATGAGGACCCAAATTGTGGGGGCAATAAGCTGACTTTGTATAAATATACAAAAGTATGAAGGCTATTGCTTAACGCATTGTAAGCCGCCCTGAGTCTCCGGAGAAGGGCGGCATATAAATTAAAGCCCCCCCCAAAAAAAGTCTTCCACCGTATTTCTCTGATCACAAATATTATGAAGAATGTCCGAAAACCCTATGTCCAAGTGCCCTTTTCCCTGATCTAGCAGGTAGCAACATCTGAAAGATTTTGTCTAAGCTCAGAAATTAAGAGTTAGTTCTGATTAGTACTTGGCTGGAAAACCACCAGAAACTTCCAGAGTTATAGAACTTTATATATCTTTCTTATATATAAAAAATATATTAAGGGAATTTAAAAAGTAAGCAAAGAAACCAGAAGATGGCAATTTAAAGGAAGAGTTGATTTTAGAAATAGAAATAGAATAACAGAGTTGGAAGGGACCTTGGAGGTCTTCTAATCCAACCCCCTGCCCAGGCAGGAAACCCTGTACCACCTCAGACAAATGGTTATCCAACATCTTCTTTAAAACTTCCAGTGTTGGAGAATTCACAACTTCTGAAGGCAAGTTGTTCCATTTATTAATCGTTCTAAGTTGCTTCTCTCCTTGATTAGTTTCCACCCATTGCTTCTTGTTCTACCCTCAGGTGCTTTGAAGAATAGTTTAACTCCCTCTTCTTTGTGGCAACCCCTGAGATATTGGAACTCTGCTATCATGTCTCCCCTAGTCCTTCTTTTCATTAAACTAGACATACCCAGTTCCTGCAACTGTTCTTCATATGTTTTAGCCTCCAGTCCCCTAATCTTCTTTTTTGCTTTTCTCTGCACTCTTTCTAGAGTCTCAACATCTTTTTTACATCGTGGTGACCAAAACTGAATGGAATATTCCAAGTGTGGCCTTACCAAGGCCTTATAAAGTGGTATTTTGAGGAAGATATGAAGAAAAGGTCATTAAGAAGGAAGAAAGGAGTGTTAAGGACAAGTGATTATACAGTCAGAGATAAAAAGAAGTGTGAGAAAGAAGGTGGATGTAGGAGATGACCAGGCTTAACCTGAGGGAAGGGTCAAATGCATCATCAGTCATGAATCCCTGTGTACCCATAAGAGATCTAAGTCCAGCCCACCTTGAATTCGTTTCTTAACTCCTGCTAATTTCCCTTCATTGTTGGTAACTCAGATTCTTGTAGAGATCTTAAGCTTGTAATAAATCTTTATACTCATTTGAACTGCCTGAATCTCCTGATTTCCCTGGTCTTGACAGGGTCGAGTTAACCTGCCTTGATTTTTGTTTAAGAAATTTGGACAGGATAGCTTTATGGGCTATCCTTATCCTGGCAGCCATTTTGAAAGCTACCCAGTCTTCCCATGGCAGCCATTTCATGAGAGCCTGTTCATTATGATCTCAATTTTGTCCAAAAACTGCCCCTTCCCCCAGTTTTTTTTTACTTATGGACTAGATAAGTGTGGATACAACAACACAAAAAAACAGTGCACTACTGTATTTTTTTAAAAATGTAAAATAGGGCTTCTAAGTTTGACCATCCTTGTAGAGTGAGATATAAATATATAGATAGATATATAATCTAGCAATTGCCTCATTTAGCAAAAGTTTGCAGTTATGATGCTGATGAAAAGTAACTTTGCAATTCATTCTCACATTCATGACCTTCACAGGCCATACAAAGGATAGCTGAAGGAAGGCTGAAAGAAGATCATATGCAAACTTTGGAACCCTGTCCAAAGTCCAGAAACCTTCTGGGATCATCCTCCTAGATCTCCCCGATTGCTTCTGGCCTTCGCCCCGAAGGTCAGGAGATATATTGGGGCTTTTGAACCATGTGGGAAGATGTCAATCAGAAAGGTCGGCGGTTCGAATCCCTAGTATATGTCTCCTGCGTGAGCAGGGGGGTTGGACTAGATGACCTCCAAGGTCCCTTCCAACTTGGTTGGAACTCCTTGAGGTGGGAGGTTTTCACTTGCTCTCCTGGAACTTCTGCAGACCCCCGTTGTCTTGGCCAGCCCCATGGGCCATTATAAAGAATCCAATGATTCACGTTGAACTTGGAGGGGCTAAGCTGCCCCCCATTGTCCTGTCCCAACCCCCCAGGTTAGCAGCTGGTTGAGTGGAGACATAATCACTCCTTCTGTTCAGAAGGAGGGCCATCTCAAGGAAGGGGGGGGAACACACCCACCCTCCTTGAGTATCAATACGACAACCCAGTTGCCTTTTTCTATGCCGCCTATTGAACTCCTGAAATCATTCTTTGGCGATTACAATGTCAGTATAGCTTTTCATGGACTTTCAGACCTCTTTCTCCTCCCTCCCCCTCCTCACCGCCGACCCCTGCCGTGGGGCTGCTGCACACACATAGACACAAAGGCACACACTTAACCACTTAACCCTGGCGACAAAAAGAGCAGTCAATGAGCTGTTTTCAAGGCCGCTCGTGCAAGAGAGCAGATCTCAATAGGATTTGGGGAACTGGGTGTATATAAATTTCCATGCCTCATGGCTCATCAATGGGAAACTTTGGGTCGGAGTCTATGCCGTGAAAAGGTGGTATGAATACAGAGGGTGGTTTTCCACCTACTTAAAAGCAGCTGCTTCCCTTTAGGAGAACAATGATTTATTCATACCCATTTGGGGAGGGTGGAATATATTAAAAAACATCCTGGTGGGGGGGGGTGGGAGGATTTAACACCATCCCTGTCCCTTTTCTCTGTCTTGCTTTTGTCCTTTGGCACCTGAGTGACAATATGATCCTGCAATTGTTTCCTAAACAAGGCCCTCTAATAGAGGCTTCCTGAGCAGTACAAGATGGTTTTAGGGTGAGAATGAAGTGGGCTTCGAGAGCTTAGCAAGGCTTCAGAAAAGGGCAGTTTTAAGAGGAGGCTGATCTCTCCAAGGGGCTGCAGAAGTCGATGAGAACAGACACCAAGGGCTATCAGCCAAATTCTCTGTAAGGGATCATTTTACTCGATGGGATTTTTCAGGGTAAGGTGCAATTGTTCCCAAAACTGAGGCAGCAACAGATGGGAATCAGAGATGGGTTTCGGTAGGTTCTGACCAGTTCTGGAGAACGGGTAGCGGAAATTTTGGGTAGTTCGGAGAACCGGTAATAAAAATTCTGACTGGCCCTGCCCCTATCTATTCTCTGCCTGCCAAGTCCCAGATGATCAGGAGGAAATGGGGATTTTGCAGTATCCTTCCCCTGGAGTGGGGAAGAAATGGGGATTTTGCAGTATCTTTCCCCTGCCACGCCCACCAAGCCACACCCATAGAACCGGTAGTAAAATATTTTGAAACCTATCACTGATGGGAATGAGCAAACAACATTAACCATCAAGCACATGAAGAAAAGCCACGTATCGCATGTCATTGGATCCAGATTTTCTTCCTGTTCTTATGGGTTTGCTTGGAAATTTACATCCCAAATGAGAACAGAAGCAGAGGATAAGTTTGAAAGAAAACAAACCCTGTAAAACCTGTCCACAGGTGAAGGGAAGGCAGACAAAGGAGAGCTATCTATGAGCTTTGATACTGGACTAGATTTTTGGCTGGTCGCACCAACAGTGGTGGCTAGTGATATTTGAAATTGATGGAGTCAATGCAACCCATCTAGATTTTTTTTCAAGCTGTTACAACACAAATACATTGGGGGTATATCCATAAACTTGGATCGTTTATGTTTCAAAAGAAGCAAATATTCAAAGAATTGAAGCACTATATCTGTATGAACTTAAGTACTGCAGAAAAAACAATTACTACCAACCTGCCTTCCATTGAGGACCTGTATACTGCACAAGTCAAAAAGAGGGCTGTGAAAATATTTTCAGACCCCTCGCATCCTGGACATAAAATGTTTCAACTCCTACCCTCAAAACGACGCTATAGAGCACTGCACACAAGAACAACTAGACACAAGAACAGTTTTTTCCCAAACTCCATCACTCTGCTAAACAAATAATTCCCTCAACACTGTCAAACTATTTACTAAGTCTGCACTACTATTAATCTTCTCATTGTTCCTATCACCCATCTCCTCCCACTTATGACTGTATGACTGTAACCTTGTTGCTGGTATCATTAAGATTTATATTGACTGTTTCCCTATGACTATCATTAAGTGTTGTACCTTATGATTCTTAACTAATGTATCTTGTCTTTTATGTACACTGAGAGCATATGCACCAAAGACAAATTCCTTGTGTGTCCAATCACACTTGGCCAATAAAAGAATTCTAATTCTAACATAGCCAACTGGTATTGCTTCTCACAGCACTCTTTACATCCATAGACCTAGAATTAGCAAAAGAATCCAAGACAACATTATTACAGAGCACATTTGATCTAACCAAATACACCAAGACTGGAATATTCAGAACCATGGACCTCATCGACCTTTGCCCGCCTACATGCTTTCAATTTGATGGACAAATATAGCAACAAACCAAAGGAACACATGAGGGATCACTGCTTTCAGGATTCATAGCAGAGACTGTAATGCAATACCTAGAATCTATAGCACCCCCATCTATACAACCCAAAATATGAATCTGATACATAGATGATACCTTTGTCAAAATAATAAAGAACCTATAAAAGGAAATTTTGCTGATTTTCTGGCTGTGACAAATGAAAGCGAAAGTATATATATTTGTAATCTAGACATGTTTATAACACTTTATAGTTTTATCACTTGCATGTTCTTATTGAAATGCAATGTGAATGCCAACTAAACCAAAACTAAACCCTAAACCAACTAAAGCTCTCTAAAACATTCTAAGTAAATCAAAAGACCCAGCAGCCAAAGAAGAAGAAAAAACAGTCATTACACTATATATTGTAGACAACTCCTAACAGCCACTATACAGGACAAACAGGCAAAAGACTAGTACATCTTTGAATATCAACTACCCTGTTTCCCCAAAAATAAGGCCCAACTGGAAAATAAGTCCTAGCATGATTTTTCAGGATGCTTGTAACTCCTTAATTTCACAACACATAGATGGACTTAACAATAGTTTCAACTGAGAAACAGCCTCCTAGACCAAGTCAAATCCAAAAACACCAGAGAATTCATGGAAAACTGGTATCAGGCAAATTAGCCATCAACAGGCACAGAAACTTCTAAATATCATTCAAAACAGACAATCAAAATTCCAGAAAGGAAACAAAAAGACCAAAACATCTCATCACCGGCAATCAACACTCAGAAAAGTAGATATTAATTTTAACACCCAGATTAATACTAGGACTACCACTCCCAGGAGTGGGGAGGAAATGGGGATTTTGCAGTATCTGTCCCTTGGAGTGAGGTGGGAATAGAGATTTTGCAGTATCCTTCCCCTGCCATGCCCACCAAGCCATGCCCAGCAAGCTACACCCACAGAACTGGTAGTAAAAAAAAATGGATTTCACCATTGGTTCATGAAATCATATTTTAAAAGAATCACTTCAAAGAATCAACATGTAAATTTAATAAATGCTAAATAAAATAAAAAGCAACACTCAGAACTGCAATAAAAACTCGAATTTTCACCATATTGAACATCAATTCCCATAATTCTCCAAGATACAATTTCTTCTACAGCACACACAAATATAAAAATATAGCTATGGGTCTTACCTTTGGCGCAATCTTCCTGCGAAGATCTAAATAGTCAACCACTTCTTTACAGCTGCCCTGAAATTCCTAGCAGGTAATCTTCATTTATAAATAAATCAAGTCAGCTGCTGCTGTTTGGAGTTTAAAGACTTTTTTTTTACTCTTTAGGTCAGGGGTCTCCGAAGTTGGCCACTTTAAGACTTGTGGACTTCAACGCCCAGAATTCCCCAGCCAGCATGGGGAATTCTGGGAGTTGAAGTCCACAAGTCTTAAAATGGCCAACTTCGGAGACCCCTGCTTTAGGTACCTTGTTTTCATATCTCTTTCACTTTTTCATTCAGATGCTTCAAAGTAAATATCTCTTATTCATATCCAAAATGTTTTCATTCCCCCAGAAAAGAAAAAAGAGGAGACAGCATATTTATCCAAAACAGCCCCAATGTTTTGGAATGCCTCATATTTGAGCATGCCAGTTGGGTGTTCATGAGCCAGTCATTCTCTCTCAGCTTAACCCACCTCACAGGGTTGTTGTGGGCATAATAGGAGGAGGAGGAAGGAGTATTTTGTATGTTTGTTGCCTTAAATTACTTATAAAGATAGGATAAAAAAATCAAATAAATATCCAGCTTCAATCATGTGGTTGCAAATATTTTTTAAAGTTCTCCACAGACAGTCCTACTTCCAGTATGGACCAGGGGAATTCTCAAGGGTTTTTTTACCTCAGCTTTTCTTGGTAGATCAGTCTGGCAAATGAGTCCATTTGGGACTGAGGTAAAGCTTCGCCTCCATTTAAAAAGAAGCACATCTGTATTTGATCCATTTCTACCTAAGTTAAAAATAAAACTGATTCTGCAGTTAAGAGTATAGAGGGTTTTGGACTGCATTTCTTGTGGTCTGTTTCAGGCTGAGCTCACATTTGGAAAGATATATATATATCTAGGGCTGGTTTATGTAGGTAGAACCTGGCTAAAGAGACATACATACATACATACATACATACATACATACATATATATATATTAATAAGTTATTGGCAGCAACACAATACTAATTGCTCCCCTTTGAAAGTGATATTGGTTAGTGTTTTATATTAACGGTTTTATTTTTATTGCCTTTAAAGTAATAAAGGAAAAGGAATAAAATAATTATGCAGATACGTATTTTCTCAAAAGAAAGCAACACGTGAAGTGCTTTAATAAGTTACAATATAGCTTTATAATATGACAGTTACAATTCTGAATAGTAAATATAGGTAGAAATATATATGTATTTGAATAAAATTTGCAAAATATTTGTTTAACTATCATTCAACTTTATTGTATTTTGTAGAAATGAATTCCATATTTCATTATGCT
Organism: Arizona elegans; assembly: GCA_022577455.1. Lineage (NCBI taxonomy): Eukaryota > Metazoa > Chordata > Lepidosauria > Squamata > Colubridae > Arizona > Arizona elegans. The sequence goes on along the minus strand of JAKOOJ010000011.1, from coordinate 12,777,647 downwards.
TGTCCATGCATGATCTTCTCTAGGTCTATAGGCAATCTTCTGCTCCTAGGTGGCAAATAATTGCATCTTCTATTCATTGAGTAAATGTGGCCAAACAGATAATTGATATTAATGTTTTAGGATAGCTGAGTTAGAAGTGAGCCAGTTTGATATACAGGTAGTGCTCAGGTTATGACCACAATTGAGCTCAAAATTTCTCTTGCTAAACAAGACAGTTAAGTGAATTTTGCTCTGTTTTACGACCTTTCTTGCCATAGCTATTAAGTGAATCACTGCAATTGTTAATAACAATTATAAAGTGAATCTAGTTGCTACATTGACTTTATTTTTAGGAAAGTTGCAAAAGGTGATCACATGTCCCCAGGCAGTGGTGGGCTGCTACCGGTTTGAACCGGATTGGGCAAACTGGTAGCACTGGCAGTGGGAAGCACCGCCCACCCACCTGGATGCTTCTGTGCATGCGCAGAAGGGCCACAAGCATGTGAAACATGCAGGAGCACACGAGCGAACCGGTAGTGACGGGATTTGGAACCCACCCCTGTCCCCAGGACACTGCTACCATGATAAATGAGCCAGTTGCCAAGCGTCCAAATTTTGATCACATGATCGTAGGGATGCTGCAATAGTTGTAAATATGAAAAATAATCATAAGCCAGTTTTTTCAGCGTCATTGCAATTTTACATGATCCACTAAATGAAAGGTTGTAAGTCAAGGGCTATCTGTACTGGTTAAGGCATGAAGGTAGAAACTGGGAGACCAGGAGTTCTATGCCTTGCCTTGGGGACAAAGCCAATTGAGTGACCTTAGGCCACTCATTCTCTCTCAGCCCTAGGAAGCAGGCAATGGCAAACCACTTCTGAAATCTTGCCCAGAAAACCATAGGGACCTGTCCAAACAGTTGTTAGGAGTCAACACTCACTTGAAACTACAAAAATAAAAGTTAGAAATTCCCTGGAATGTATACAGCAATAATAAAAGTGTTACCATCTCTGGAGTGCAACTCTCTGGATAACCACTAGAGGTTAGCAGAGGGATACAAAACACTCTTCATTCCCTGCTGCCATTGAATGATCATGTGGATTTTTGAACCCAGAAAATATCTGTGTTCTGTATTTGCCCTAAAAAATATCACACTGATAGTTCTTGGCCTCTTTCCACAGGTAAGATATCTCCTGTATTTCATACTTATTAATTTCTATACTCATTTTTTTTAATGCTTTTACAGTCTCTTTTCTTTTTTCTTTTGCTATAAAGCCTCAGCAACCACTTGGAAGTCATGCTATCTCCTTCACTCTAAAAAAAAGAGCCATAATTCTCTAACCACATAAGAGCCATCCGGGCAAGAATTAAGACCATTAAAAGCATTTTAAAAATAACTTTCAAAGCCAAGTTCAAGAGATGTGTCTTAGTCTCACTTTAGGAAAGCCAAGATTGTCAGCCGGAAGTACTTATTATTCTCAAAGTAGGCATGGCTCCAGTTTGAGGGAAACATACCACCACCCCCGCCCTTTGACCAAAGCCCAATCTCTCTTCCATGGATCAGTCATGACCTCCACTGGCTTTTCCTTCATCTAAAACACCGTTTCTCAAAGTTGGTCCCTTTAAAGTGTGGACTTCAACTCCCAACAATTTCCATGCTGGCTGGGGAATTCTGGAAGTTGAAGTCTACATGCTTTAAAGGGGCCAACTTTGAGAAACGCTGATCTAAAACATCACTTGAAAATGTGAAAGAGTGGTCCGTATTTCCCAGTTCTTTAGGAGAAAAACAACAGCAGGTTTTCATTCCTACCAGGATGTTTCAAAAAGTTCAGCCAAGCGACACTGACCCATCTAATGCATTGCATAAGGAGACATGTTGGTTTCATGAGTTGGCCAGACTGACAACTTCTCTTCGCCATCATCACCTCAGCGCACACCGGAAAAGGAAGCCCATCTTTCCAGATGCATGACCATAGTTCTTGGCTCTTGTAACACACTTTCTGAAAACAGATGCAATAGGAGAGAGCGAGATGAGAGAATGGGGCTATCATAACAGGCCAGATCTGGCTTTTGATGTCCTTGTCTCAGGAGAAAAAGCTTTACTACAGGATCACTTGAAGATTGCTCTGACCCTCAGAACAAGCACAATGCAGAACACATGTCTTCTCTTGCTTTAATTAACTTGGGTTGGATTGTTATTTTTCCTACGACTGCCTTTGTTCCCGTGACATGAGTTAATTTGGTCTATGCTCCAAAAAGTGCACGTCTCTATCGATCCTACAGTTGGACCAACTATAGAGAAGAGCTTTTCCCAACCCGCTACCCTCCAGATACCTTACACAACAATGGAAACATGTTGAGAAAAGTTTGCATGGAAATACATATACATTTTATGACAAAGGTACTAACTGGACAGGTTCACAGGTAGAAGAACTAGAAGAAACAGAAATAGTTGTCTTGTTGACAATGTTTATTGTACTACTGATGGCAGGGAAGAATGGAACAATCCTTGTGCTAGATACATGACTCTGTAGAGAAAGAGGTAGAGGAAGAGGAAGAGGAAGAGGAAGAAGAGAGGTGATTGATTCATGACTGATTATGTGCCATCAAGTTGTTGTCAACTCTCGGTGACCAATTGATTTTCTCTCTGATGATCCATCCCTAACTTGCTCTTTCAATTCTTCCAATGGCTCCCCATCACCTTTGTAACTGGGTTTCTCCTCCTTGTTGCTGGTTGTCTTCTTCTTCTCTTTCATTCCACTTTTGCTATCATTGGAGCTTTCTCTAAAGAGCACATAATGAATATAAGGATGGATGGATGGATGGATGGACAGACAGTTCATCAATTTAAGACTGCATAGACCATGGGTCCTCAAATTACGGCCCATGGGCCGCATGCAGCCCGCTGAAGCAATTAATCCGGCCTGCAGAGTAAAAAGAAAAGGCAACCAAAAGAGCAACATTCAAACAAAAGCAAATAAAACACCCCAAGGAGCAAAACAAATGAAAGTTTAATGTGTGTGCATTGTTCAATAGACTGTTAAATTGGCCACGCCCACCTAGTCACATGACCACCTCGACACATCCACCTAGTCACATGACCAACCTAGCCATGCCCACCCAGCCGATCCGGCTCCCCAACAGTCTGAGGGACTGTGAATTGGCCCCGTTTAAAAAGTTTGAGGACCCCTGGCATAGAAAGACCTTTTTCATGATTACCTGTCCTTAACCTGGTCCTTCAAGTCTTCCAAGAGTGCCCCCATTGCTACTGACCATCCTGTCCTTTTCTTTTTTCCATCTTTCCCAGCATCAGAGCTTTCTCCAGAGAGCTGGTTCTTCACGTAATTTGTTCAAAGAAAGATAATGTGATCCTGGTCGTTTGTGCCTCTAGTGATAACTCTAGACTGTTTTGTTCAGTGATCCATTGGGATTTTTTTCTTCTTCTTCTTCTTTTTTTATAATATATCTATATCTATATCTATATCTATATCTATATCTATATCTATATCTATCCATCTATCTATCTATCTATCTATCTATCTATCTATCTATCTATATTAGGACAGACAAACATTTAATACATCAATCCTCCCTTCCCTGTGACGCCTTGGTGTTACCTTCTAGGCTTCTTTTCCATTTTCCATGAGTTTCTTCTATCTTCACATTCATCCAAACTATTCTAACATTTCATTTCTAAATCAATATTATAGTCATCATTTGTACACAATTATAGTATCAATCATTTATATCTCTTTTCCAACCAACTATTCTCAGGAGTTTTCAGATTTCAAAAGCAGGAGAAAAAGTACCACTAAAAATGTACTATTGTAAATATACAATATGTTTCACTACAACAGGGAAGAAAATGACTGGATAATGGGTAACTTTAGAGGTATTGATGCTGTGTGTTTGAATGGTTCTTTGTGTTTAAACAGTGTGATACAAGAGTTAGCCTGGTGGATTAAAACCAGCCAAATCCATATTTTCACTCAAACATGAGACTTGCTGAAATACGTTAGGCTGCTCACTATTTCTTCCACCCAACTTCCTTTAAAAATGGGACAGTTTTTAAAACAAAAAACCAAGTCAGATCAGTTTATGACCTGCCTCTAGCAGACACCGTTGTAACAGTTCAAGAAATGTAGATGGTTAAAAAAAATCAAAGATCTTTGCATGCCTTAAAAGAACTGCAAGGCCAAAATTTTGCTTCCCCCCCCCCTCCCCTCCCCAACAGCAAACTCTCCAAACTTCTAAAATCCAACATCAAATTAAAGCTATCTTTAGGCATTTACTTCTGGATTTTTTTGTGGGAAGGGTAAGTATTTGTTGTTGTTTTGTGTCAGTGTAGGATCATATTTTTTGCGTCCACTCAGAAAGCTCAAAGTGCCCAAGGAGCTGCTGATCCAGTTCTACAGAGGAATTATTAGTCTGTCATCTGCACCTCTATAACTGTCTGGTTTGGCTCTGCAACCCAACAAGAGAGACACAGACTTCAGAGGATCATTAGAACTGCAGAAAAAACAATGGCTACCAACCTTCCCTCCATGGAGGACCTGTATACTGCACGAGTCAAAAAGAGGGCTGTGAAAATATTTACAGACCCATTGCATCCTGGACATAAACTGTTTCAACTCCTACCCTCAAAAATGACGCTATAGAGCCCTGCACACCAGAACAACTGGACACAAGGACAGTTTTCCCCGAATGCTATCACTCTGCTAAACAAATAATTCCATCAACACTGGCAAACTATTTACTAAATCTGCACTACTATTAATCTGCTCAGCTTCTCATCGTTCCCATCACCCATCTCCTCCCACTTATGACTGTATGACTGTAACCTTGTTGCTGGTATCCTTACGATTTATATTGATATAGTTTCCTGATTGCTTATTTGTACCCTATGACTATCATTAAGTGTTGTACCTTATGAGTCTTGATGAACGTATATTTTCTTTTATGTACACCGAGAGCGTATGCACCAAGGCAAATTCCTTGTGTGTCCAATCACACTTGGCCAATAAAAATTCTATTCTATTCTATCATATTTTAACAACCGTTCTAGTACATATAGAGGGAGGAAGGAAAGGAAGATGGACAGAATCCATAATTAGCCCCCACAAATATATAGACAGCATATTGAATACAGAGCACAATAGATGTACTGTGTGAAGCATCTTTCATTTATAGATAGTCCTTGAGTTATGACAACTGGGACCAGAATTACCATTCCTAAGCAAGGCTGTTGTTAAGTGACTTGTGACTGATTTTATGACCTTTTTTGTCATGGCTGGTTAGTAAATCATTGCTGTTGTTAAGTGAATCATACAGTTGTTAAATGAATCTGGCTTCCCCGTTGACTATGCTTGTTGGAGGCTGGCTGGGAAAGTCCCAAATGGTGATCACATGACCCTCAGATGCTGCAGCCATTGTAAATGCATGCCCTTTCCATGCATCCAAAGTCTGACCACTTGACCATGTTATAATGATTGAAAGTGCAAGGACCACTTTTAAGTCACTTTTTCAGTGTTGCTGTAACTTTTAGCAGTTGTTAAACAAATTGTAAACCATGGACTGCCCATATAGGTTTTCTTTTAAAAGATATGTATGTATCTATAGTATATGTATCTATACTAAAAGTAAGCATTCTTCTGCCTTCCAGATGTTTTAGACCAGTGATGGCTAACTTTTTTTATTTGTTTGTTTATTTATTTATTTGTTTGTTTATTTATTTATTTATTTATTTATTTATTTATTAAATTTTTATACCGCCCCCTCTCCCAAAGGACTCGGGGCGGTGAACAGCCAGAATTAAAAACACACAATACAAATATTAAAATACATTAAAACAAAATTAAATTATCTTAGGCTTCTCCAATTTAAAACCCCTTACCCATAAAATTCACCCAATTAAAATTTTTTAACCCAGCCCGGCTTGCTGAAATAAAAAAGTCTTCAGGGCCCGGCGGAAGGTCCGGAGGTCCAGGATTAGTTGTATCCCTGGGGGTAGCTCATTCCAGAGGGCGGGTGCCCCCACAGAGAAGGCTCTTCCCATTGGCTGACAGACAGCACCCTGAGGAGGCCCTCTCTGTGGGAGCGTGTTGGCCGGTGGGAGGTTATCGGAAGCAGAAGGTGGTCTCGTAAATAACCGGGTCCTAAGCCATCTTTTGCCGTGGTGTGCCAAAAGCGGGGGCGGGGGCACAGGGGAATCATGTGTGCACATGTGCCCATCCATAATTCAATGTGCCCCAAACCGTTCATGCATGCATGACCCCTCCCAGTGCCACCCCCCGCTTTTGGCACATGGTTGCCTGGTGGGCCCGGTAGGCCCGTTTTTTGTCATTCCCAGGCTCCAGAGGCTTTCTTGGAGCCTGGGGAGGGAGAAAATGGCCTTCCTCACCTCCCTGGAGGCCCTTTGGAGGCCGGAAACGGCCTGTTTCCCGACATCCGGTGGGCCTGGAAGACCCGAAAATCAGCTGGCCGGCACATGCATGTGTGCTGGAGCTGAGCTAGGGCAACGCTTGCGTGCCCACAGATATGGCTCCGCGAGCACCTGTGGCACACGTGCCATAGGTTTGCCATCACGGTTTTAGACTATATTTTCCTCACCATTGTCCATTCTGACTGGGATACTGAATTCAGAACATACAATTCCTGTCTTTTAACGTGGAGAATTTAACATGGGTGGGGGGGGGGTTATACAACCTTCTCTGCTAATGCTCATTGACAGTTCCTTTCGCTCCATAAATTTATCCAATTACTTTTATGGCACAGAGAGCCCTGTAGCCTTGATTGGAAGCAAATGTGGCTTTTCCTCAACTCAAGCTCGATGAGATATTTCAACCACCTTGGCCAAGACAGCTGATCCAAGTTCCGCTTTTGTTTTCAGGAGAAGAAATTGCCAAAGGAAACCAGGTTGGTAGATCATAGGACAGCCTCTTGGATTGGCGAAGAAGTCCCACTTTTAGTCGTCTCTTCAAATCAGGCAGAGAGTCTCCTCAAAGTCAAGCTCAATCCATGTTTTTTTTTCTTTTCCATCAACAATATGGAAGTGATTTGTCATTATTGTCTTCCAGGACATTTTTCAACTTCTCAGTCCAGTCCATAGTTCTGGGATTTTGTGGTGGGCTCTTATTCAAGTCCTAAGGAGGCCTGATTCTTTAGTTTTCATTTATTTATTTTTAGATCGGCCACGGCTAGCTAGATGCTGCCACCTAGCTGGGCCAAATGAAGCCACGAAGAAAAATAATATACAACTCATTTCGGGGGAAATCGGTGTACTTCATTGCTGCTCTCACCCTGAGAATGTTGCACCAGATGTTCTCGATAAGGTTTAGTGATTCCTTTTAATTAATCACAACTGTTCTCATTTGTGCTTGGCGTTCTGACTGCTGCATTTGCTGCGGGTGGAAGTGCATAGAGCATGGAATCCTTTCCCTAAACCAGGTGGCAAAATTCTGCCTTAGACTATCTGGTTCTTTCTACACGACCAAAAAGTGGGAATTTTATTTTGTGTATAAATTTCAGCTGAAGATACCCCTCTGAACAGGTTCCAGACTCCTTAGCTATAGACTTTTAAACCATCTCTCTTTTTTCTTTCTTTTTTTCCTTGCAGCTGCATTATAGCAATATTAAAGTTTGTTCTCAAGACTATAGCACAGTGTTTCTCAACCTTGGTAGCTTGAAGATGGGTGGACTTCAACTCCCAGGATTCTGGGAGTTGAAGTCCACCCATCTTCAAGCTTTCAAGGTTGAGAAACACTGCTATAGCAAGAATGCCAGAAATCAAGTCAATATCTTGAATGAATAATGGCACGTGAATTGTTCTCTATCTCTACTTATTTCTACCATACAACTTTCTGATGAACAAATGTAGGCTTCTCACTGTGTCTTACTCACAAACACATAGACACCGAGAAATCCAGATGTATGCTCAGCTCGTTTGTGATTGAGAGTAATCAAAATGAACTAATTTGAATTTTTTTTAAAAAAAAAGAGAGTGCCATGGATTCCTACTTCCTCATCCATTCTTGCTTGAGCTGAAATCCTCAAGTTAAAAAAAAAACAGGTTGGTGGTAATGCAAATGCTACGTTTCTGCAATGCTTTGTCAGTCTGTCCTTAACTGTCTCTATCTGGGCCAGAAATATCTACCCAACATGGACTCTTCCCCTTGTCCTCTACTTCATTAAGTGTTGTACCTTATGATTCTTGATGAACGTATCTTTCTTTTAGACTGAGAGCATATGCACTAAGACAAATTCCTTTTGTGTCCAATCACACTTGGCCAATATATTCTATTCTATTCTATTCTATTCTATTCTATTCTATTCTATTCTATTCTACTCTTCATCTATTGTTCTGTTCTGTTCTATCCTATCCTATCCTACTCCACTCTACTCTATTCTTCATTCCATTATTCTATTCTATTCTATTCTATTCTACTACAGTTTCAGAATAGAGTTTGTCTTGAACTTACAATCATTCCATTAGTGACCATTCAGAGTTACAACAGCACTCTAAAAAGTGACATGAATGTCATGAAACTTTGGGTGCTTGGCAGCCTGCATGTGTTTAACAGATGCAGCATCCAGTGGTCACCATTTGTGACCTTCCCAGCCAGCTTCTGAGAAACAAACATGGGGACACCAGAATTGCTTAACAATTGCGTGATTCATTTAACAAATGTACTGAGTTGCTTAACCACCATGGCAAAAAAAAAAAAAAAGGTCATAAAACTGAGCATGACTCACTTAATAACCATTAACCACCTTAGCAGCAGAAAATCTGGTCCCAATTGTGGCTGTAAGTTGAGGACTTCCTGTACCATGTGGCTATATACGTATCTCTTACCAAAGCAGCAGGGCATCACTAAATACCATTCTGCCAAATCTCTCAGGATGGGTCTAATCAACTCTTCAAAACCATTCAGAAGCCATAGATTAATAACTGATAAAAGACCAACAGTGTGGATCCCAGGACAAACTACAAACTATTCTACTCTAACGTAGTTACTGTTCTCTTTGAATGCTCAACAACTTCATGTGCTGATCTATTTCAGGGAAGTGTGATAAAATGTGCAAATGCTTGAAAGGCGAAAGAATGTGCATTTTTAAAGTTTTTTCTTAGTTCCCCATGTTCTCCCATCTCATCTTGTGCCATTGGGACAAGGCAAGCAAGCATCCATAGAAGGCCAGGTACACCCCCTACTTCCCTGATCCTCAAGGATGCAAACCAGAGGTGGGTTTCAGCAGTTCTGACCAGTTCTGGAGAACCGGTAGCAGAAATTTTGAGTAGTTCGGAGAACCGGTAAATACCACCTCTGACTGGCCCCGCCCCCATCTATTCTCTGCCTCCCGAGTCCCAATTGATCGGGAGGAAATGCGGATTTTGCAGTAACCTTCCCCTGCCACGACCACCAAGCCACACCCACAGAACCATAGTAAAAAAAATTTGAATCCCACCACTGATGCAAACCATGGATGAAGCTTTCTTCTTTCCCACTTCCTCTTATTCTACTTCCCACGGGTCACCTTTCCTTGCTTACCTGTGCCTTCCCTCCCTTCCATCTCCTCCTCCTTCCCCACAACCTGCTTCAACTGTTGTCAGATATTCAGCTAAAGAGACAACAACAACAAAAAAAAACCAATCAAAGAGAAACCAGCGACCAGAAACTGTACTAGACCAATATTTTCCATTGCTATGTGTAGCCATGTTCTCCTCCCTTCTGTCTGGAACCTTCATTGTATTTCAGAAATCAATACATTAGAGGGTCCAGAGATATTTTACTAGAAGAATACTCAAATCAGTGGTGGGTTGCCCCTGGTTCATACCGGTTCACAAGAACCGGTAGTAAAACTGGTGGGAGGCCCTGCCCACTGCCCCAGATGTTGTCATCAGCGATCTGCGATCCTGTTGCGAACCGGTAGTAAAGGTAAGTAGAACCAACCCGACTCAAATCCTCTGCTCAAAATAAAATTCCCTATCCCACAAGGCTTGAAATTTTAGGCCTTGGATAGCTTTGAACTACACCGTCTACGTTCCAACCTAAGCTTAGTACACAAGATAATTTACCATAACGTCCTACCTGTTAATGAGTACTTTAACTTCAGCTGTAATAACACAAGGGCTATCAATAGATCCAAACTCAATGTAATTCTCTCTAATCTTGACTGTAGGAAATATGACTTCTGCAATAGAGTAGTCAATGTCTGGAACACTCTACCTAATCCCATTGTTAGTCTCTCTAGCCCCCATACCTTTTACCTTAAACTGTCTACCATGGACCTTTCGTGTTTCTTAAGAGGTCTGTAAAGGGGGCGTGCATAAGCGCGCCAGCGTGCCTTCCATCCCTGTCCTACTGTCCCCATTTAGATGTACTCATTCTATGTGTTTATGACTGTTTTGCTTATTTATATCCTTTTATTTGTGCCAATTTTTTTTCATGTGTCCATGTCTATGTCTGTACTGTTGTTTCCTTGTACTTGTTGACAAATAAATAAATAAGATCCCAAACAGCAAGTCCTAGCAGTCAGATTAATGCAAGACATATTTGTATTTTTGTCAAGAGTCCAAGGCAACACATGCAGCTGACAAGCATCTTTCTAACCCACATCTGGTTCCTAAACTTGGATTGCTGTACTATGTTACCTCTAAAAGGTTGGTGGTGATATAATGCTGCTATCTAGTGGCCAAAGATGGGAATCAACAACTGACCCCATAGGAAAAGAGAGGTGTTTAGTCGAGGGGAGCCCAAAATGTCTGCTTGCCCTCTTTCAGTCTAACTCAGTGTTTCTCAACTTTGGCCGCCGGACGACGTGTGGACTTCAACTCCCAGAATTCCCCAGCCAGCTCCACACGTCGTCCGGCGGCCAAGGTTGAGAAACACTGGTCTAACCAATGTTTTATTTTATAAGGTGACCAACTTTTTTACAATGAGAAGGAAGACACAAATAAATTGAAGAAAACAAATATCGTAAACAAAAGAAACATTTTATTCATTGCAACGAGTCTAATGCATTCCTCTGTGCTGTGTTGTGTTTTGGTAAGAAGTAAACAAAGCCACTTGCGTGCCACGCACTCTCTCAAAAGAATTTTCCTGTGCAAAGCGCATGCGTCTCATAATCGCGTCTCGTTGCACTGTACCGAGCCTTGACGAATCGTCATGTCAAATACAAATACATCACATCACATGCAACGGATCGGATCGAATACGGAGATTTACAGATTAGTCTTCAAATATCGAAAAGGAGGACATGTAGGAGGACACTTTTCTCGAGAGAGGACAGAACTTACCAAAGAAGGACTGTCCTCCCTAAAGGAGGACGATTGGTCACCTTAATTTTAAGGCACAACTAGCTCGTGAAAGTTTACACCTTAACTCAAACTTGGATACTCTGGAAAGTGCTACCAAATTCTTGATCGTCATCTGACATTGTTTAGCAGCTGTTGCCGAGAATTTTTTTCATGCGTTCTCAATTTTCCAAACTGGTTTTTGATTTCACTCTGTAAGATGTTACGTGACTGAATTTGGCATTCTAAAATATTTCTAGTTTTCTTCTGTGAGTTAAGATTGTGTGATATTCCCATTTTTTTAGCTGTATACCATTTTGTTTATTTTAAGTAAGGGTTCAGTTTCGGTTTTTGATTTCCATGTATCTTCAAGTCATCCTTTCCCACTTTCTTTTGACAATCCTGTTTTATTCAGGAGAGTGAAGGATATCACCGAGATGGTTAAAAAGCAGTGGAAACAATGAAAATCCCCTTGAACAATTCCTCTACTGATGTTTACCTTTACTTTACCATCTTTCTGGCCACAGTTAAGTGAATCACTGCAATTCTTAAGTTAGTAACATAGATGTTAAGTGAATCTGTCTTCCCTGTTGACTTTGCTTGTCAGGAGGCCTTGATCACATGTTGATCATGTGACCCTGGGACATTGCAGCCATCATAAATACACACCAGCTACTAAGCAATCTGAATTTTGAACACGTGACATGGGGATGCTGCAACGGTCCGTGTGAAAAATGATCATAAATCATTTTTGTCAGTGCTTTTGTAACTTCGAACAATCCCTAAACGAATGGTTTGTAAGCTGAATTGTATTCTTTCTCCAACTTAATGGGCTCCTATCTATAGCTCAGAATCAACCTCTGTGCTGTTAGGTGAACTCTAGTCTACCAGAAGCTTATGAAATAATATCGTTTTAACCTTCCAGGTGCATCAACACTTATTTTTTCCAAGGCCTGACTCGAACGCTAGCTAGCTAAATGCTAGGTTTCCTGCCCGCTTCAGGCGAGAGAGTGCAGAGAAAGACATCAGCCTGTTCAATTTCAATTTTCCCTTTTAACTCCAGGCCATTTATTAAAAGGCACATACTGGGAGTCAAAAGCGTCACAAAGGGGCCCCTTTTGACAAGGCGTTAACTTTATCAAGGCTGCAGTACAGGGCAGTGATAAATTGAACTGCCCTTCGGCCTGTCACAGGTAGATTAATACGAAGAGCTAAATAGACTTTACATGGCTAGCAGGCCAGGCGTTCTGTAGTCATTGGAAGACAAGATGGAGCAAGCTGTACCCTGGAGCATGGGGGGGCCTTCTTTGACACGCAATCTCTCTCCCCCTGCTCCTCTGAAAGACCCCTTCTGAAGCCCACCTTCCTGCGTGTATTTAATGCAGACCAGAGATTGGGGGGAAAAATACTTTACTTGACCAGAAGAATGACGTATAATCACGGTCTTCTACAAATTAACCAAACATGGCCCAGGAAAGGAGGCTTCACAAGGGGAAGGGAGAGGCAGTACGTTTTCAGAGGAATCTAGTGAGGATTCTCAAGAGACTTTGGGATCAGTGGTGGGTTTCAAAAATTTTTACTACCGGTTCTGTGGGCATGGCTTGGTGGGCGTGGCAGGGGAAGGATGCTGTAAAATCTCCATTCCCTCCCCAATCCAGGGGAAGGTTACTGCAAAATCCCCCTTTCCTCCTGATCAGCTGGGACTTGGGAGGCAGAGAATAGATGGGGGCGGGGCCAGTCAGAATTTATACTACCGGTTCTCTGAACTACTCAAAATTTCCGCTACTGGTTCTCCAGAACTGGTCAGAACCTGCTGAAACTCACCTCTGTTTGGCATCCAGTGAGGCAGGTCCATGTTTGAAACACATCTGGCAGTCCAACCTTGGGAACTTTAGGATCGGGGAACTTCAACTTCCAGAATTCCCCAGCCATCCATGTTGGCTGGGGAATTCTGGGAGTTGAAGTCTACAAGTCTTAAAAGTTGCCAAGACTGGACACTCATTATCTAGGCTCAAGAATCTGGGAAGCACAACTAATTCTGTGAATTTTTTAAAATTTTTTTAGAATTTCTTATAATTTTATTATTTATTTGAACATTTTTTTCCTTGGACTTTCACTTTTCCCAACTCCCCACCTTTCCCTCTAGATCACTAGATTTTGGGATTTAGAGATAAAATAGACTGTAGACAACTTTTAATTCAATTTAATTTAATTTAATTTAATTAATTAAATTTATATGCCGCCCCTCTCCGAAGACTCAGGGCGGCATTTTGCAAAATGCTCCTTTCGAAAAAGCAGAAACTGAATGAAGAAGCTGAAATAGCCATCTGTTTTGATTTATTCATACATATATTTGTAATTGTGGTCTGAGTTACTTTCAGTAACCAGAGTCACTGAACTATACTACCCCATGATATTATTTGCTTTTAGCCCAGCCTGTTGTGTTAACCTAATCCTGGTGGTTTATAAGCAGTGATTTATGATTTAACGTGAGTAAATCAATTGTGGTTTATTCAAATCCATGGGGTGATTAATCATGTGAGAATTCAGCCATGTGAGTGAGTAAAGGCAAAAATTCCTGTTTAGCTAAGCACAAGGTAGAAAGACTGCAGACTTATAAGGCTGCCCAAATATCCAGCTCAGAGTCTCAATGGTGATTCGGTCCAATCTTCAAAGCAGATTCCCAAGTTAGCAGAATGAAATGAATTTGACAAACCCAACTAAACTAATAATTTGGATCAATGTTGACCAGACATCCTCAATAGAGGTTGCTAAGGTATCCCCTGATGCAGAGGTTGGCAACTATGGCCCTTTTATGACTTGTGGACTTCAATTCCCAGAATTCCTGAGCTAGCATGCCATAGTTGCCCACCCGTGGCCTGATGGAACAAGAAGTGGGATGGGAACGTGAAGAACATGAAGATAGTAAGCAAAGGACCAGAGCCCCATCAATGAGGAGCAAATGTTGCTGACATGACAGAAAGAAGGCAGGAAGGGCAGGGGTGAAATGGTGCTAGTTCGGACCGGTTCAGCCAATCCGGTAGCAATGGTGGCGGGTGGTTCAGAGAACCATTAATGACGGCAGCGCGAGACTCCGCCCACCCACCTGGTTGTTGTTACTTCCTGGTTCTAACAAGGAAGTAACCTGTTTTTTACCCGCTGCGCATGGGCAGAAGGGTTTGCGCATGCGCAGAGGGTCCACGGCACGTGCACTTCCGAACCGGTAGGGAAGGTAAGTAGATTTCACCCCTGAGGAAAGGACTAAGGGTCAAAGACTACCTGTATTTGTTATCTCTGGTAACTTTTAATGACACCAGGACTGAAATGACAAGGTTCTATATAAGAGATGGGATTTGGGAAGAAATCATTTGTTGCATTTTAAGAGAAGGCAATAAATTACTAAAATTATTTATACTTGTTGCAATGAAGCGGGAAGTTATTTCTTTATATATTTTTCTTTACAATAGTCTTATTTTTTTCCCCTCTACGTTTCTATTTTTCTCCTTTCCTGAACTTTCTGGTTTTTTTTTTCTTTTTAGTTTGCATTAGTTTTTAATCTTTTAAATTGCAATGCTTAATAAAATCATTAAGAAACAAAAAAACCTGGCATAGAGGGGAACAAGTGAGCTTACTCAGAGCCCGCCCAGCCAGCTTCCTCTTGCCTTGTCCACTCTGGAGCCATTTTTCACACGCTGAAAATACAGATCGCTTTTAGCCTGGATCCATCTGGTTTCTCAAATAGCCTGTCTCTTTGATAAATAACATAAATTAAATTAGACAAGAGAAATAAATAGGGGTTTTTTTTCTTTTTGTTCCCCCCTCCTCCCCTTTTCCAGCATCTACCCTCAGCCTCTCCCTGGATGGAAAACAAAAGCAT